>JAWMAR010002730.1:49668-112751 GCA_036785375.1 Leucoraja ocellata | reverse complement strand
CCCGTAACATTCCCCCTGCCCGTAACATGCCCCCTGCCCGTAACATGCCCCTGCCCGTAACATGTCCCCTGCCTGTAACAGGCCCCCTGCCCGTAACATGCCCCCCTGCCCATAACATGCCCCCCTGCCCGTAACATGTCCCCTGCCTGTAACATGCCCCCTGCCCGTAACATGCCCCTCTGCCCGTAACATGCCCCCTGCCCGTAACATGCCCCTGCCCGTAACATGCCCCCCTGCCCGTAACATGCCCCTGCCCGTAACATGCACCCCTGCCCGTAACATGCCCCCTGCCCGTAACATGCCCCTGCCCGTAACATGCCCCCTGCCCGTAACATGCCCCCTCCAGTAACATGCCCCCTGCCCGTAACATGCCCCCTGCCCGTAACATGCCCCCTGCCCGTAACATGCCCCTGCCCGTAACATGCCCCTGCCCGTAACATGCCCCCTGCCCGTAACATGCCCCCTGCCCGTAACATGCCCCCTGCCCGTAACATGCCCTCTGCCCGTAACATGCCCCTGCCCGTAACATTCCCCTGCCCGTAACATGCCCCCTGCCCGTAACATGCCCCCTGCCCGTAACATGCCCCCTGCCCGTAACATGCCCCCTGCCCGTAACATGCCCCTGCCCGTAACATGCCCCCTCCAGTAACATGCCCCCTGCCCGTAACATGCCCCCTGCCCGTAACATGCCCCCCTGCGTGTATCATGCCCCCTGCGCGTAACATGCCCCCTGCCCGTAACATGCCCCCCTCCAGTACATGCCCCTGCCCGTAACATGCCCCCTGCCCGTAACATGCCCCCCTGCCCGTAACATAACCCCTCCCCGTAACATGCCCCCTGCCCGTAACATGCCCCCATGCCCGTAACATGCCCCTGCCCGTAACATGCCCCCTGCCCGTAATATGCCCCCCTGCCCGTAACATGCCCCCTGCCTGTAACATGCCCCCTGCCCGTAACATGCCCCCTGCCCGTAACATGCCCCCTGCCCGTAACATGCCCCCTGCCCGTAACATGCCCCCCTGCCCGTAACATGCCCCTGCCAGTAACATGCCCCCTGCCCGTAACATGCCCCCTGCCCGTAACATGCCCCTGCCCGTAACATGCCCCCCTGCCCGTAACATGCCCCCTGCCCGTAACATGCCCCTGCCCGTAACATGCCCCCCTCCAGTAACATGCCCCTGCCCGTAACATGCCCCTGCCCGTAACATGCCCCCCTGCCCGTAACATGCCCCCCTCCAGTAACATGCCCCCTGCCCGTAACATGCCCCCTGCCCGTAACATGCCCCCCTCCAGTAACATGCCCCCTGCCCATAAGATGCCCCTGCCCGTAACATGCCCCTGCCAGTAACATGCCCCCCTGCCCGTAACATGCCCCCCTCCAGTAACATGCCCCCTGCCCGTAACATGCCCCCTGCCCGTAACATGCCCCCTGCCCTAACATGCCCGCTGCCCGTAACATGCCCCCTGCCCGTAACATGCCCCCTGCCCGTAACATGCCCCCCTGCCCGTAACATGCCCCTGCCCGTAACATGCCCCCTGCCCGTAACATTGCCCCCCTGCCCGTAACATGCCCTCTGCCCTTAACATGCCCCCTGCCCGTAACATGCCCCCCCTGCCCGTAACATGCCCCCCTGCCCGTAACATGCCCTCTGCCCGTAACATGCCCCCTGCCCGTAACATGCCCCTGCCCGTAACATGCCCCCTGCCCGTAACATGCCCCCTCCAGTAACATGTCCCCTGCCCTAAACATGCCCCCTGCCCGTAACATGCCCCCTGCACGTAACATGTCCCCTGCCCGTAACATGCCCCCTGCCCGTAACATGCCCCCTGCCCGTAACATGCCCCCTGCCCGTAACATGCCCCCTGCCCGTAACATGCCCCCTGCCCGTAACATGCCCCCTGCCCGTAACATGCCCTCTGCCCGTAACATGCCCCCTGCCCGTAACATTCCCCCTGCCCGTAACATGCCCCCTGCCCGTAACATGCCCCCTGCCCGTAACATGCCCCCTGCCCGTAACATGCCCCCTGCCCGTAACATGCCCCTGCCCGTAACATGCCCCCCTCCAGTAACATGCCCCCTGCCCGTAACATGCCCCCCTGCCCGTAACATGCCCCCCTGCGTGTATCATGCCCCCTGCGCGTAACATGCCCCCTGCCCGTAACATGCCCCCCTCCAGTAACATGCCCCCTGCCCGTAACATGCCCCCTGCCCGTAACATGCCCCCCTGCCCGTAACATGCCCCCTCCCCGTAACATGCCCCTGCCCGTAACATGCCCCCATGCCCGTAACATGCCCCCTGCCCGTAACATGCCCCCTGCCCGTAACATGCCCCCCTGCCCGTAACATGCCCCCTGCCTGTAACATGCCCCCCTGCCCGTAACATGCCCCCTGCCCGTAACATGCCCCCTGCCCGTAACATGCCCCCTGCCCGTAACATGCCCCTGCCCGTAACATGCCCCCTGCCCGTAACATGCCCCTGCCCGTAACATGCCCCCTGCCCGTAACATGCCCACCTGCCCGGAACATGCCCCCTGCCCGTAACATGCCCCCTGCCCGTAACATGCCCCCCTGCCCGTAACATGCCCCCTGTCTGTAACATGCCCCTGCCCGTAACATGCCCCTGCCCGTAACATGCCCCTGCCCGTAACATGCCCCCCTGCCCGTAACATGCCCCCTCCCCGTAACATGCCCCTGCCCGTAACATGCCCCCATGCCCGTAACATGCCCCCTGCCCGTAACATGCCCCTGCCCGTAACATGCCCCCTGCCCGTAACATGCCCCTGCCTGTAACATGCCCCCTGCCCGTAACATGCCCCCTGCCCGTAACATGCCCCTGCCCGTAACATGCCCCCCCTGCCCGTAACATGCCCCCTGCCCGTAACATGCCCCCCTGCCCGTAACATGCCCCCTGCCCGTAACATGCCCCCTGCCCGTAACATGCCCCCCTGCCCGTAACATGCCCCCTGCCCGTAACATGCCCCCTGCCCGTAACATGCCCCCTGCCCGTAACATGCCCCCTGTCTGTAACATGCCCCCTGCCCGTAACAGCCCCCTGCCCGTAATATGCCCCCCTCCAGTAACATGCCCCCCGCCTGTAACATGCCCCCTGCCCGTAACATGCCCCCCTCAAGTAACATGCCCCCTGCCTGTAACTGCCCCCTGCCCGTAACATGCCCCCCTCCAGTAACATGCCCCCTGCACGTAACATGCCCCCTCCAGTAACATGCCCCCTGCCCTTAACATGCCCCCTCCAGTAACATGCCCCCTGCCCGTAACATGTCCCCTGCCAGTAACATGCCCCCCTGCCCGTAACATGCCCCCCTCCAGTAACATGCCCCCTGCCCATAACATGCCCCCTGCCCGTAACATGCCCCCTCCAGTAACATGCCCCCTGCCCGTAACATGCCCCTCCAGTAACATGCCCCCTGCCCGTAACATGCCCCCTGCCCGTAACATGCCCCCTGCCCGTAACATGCCCCCTGCCCGTAACATGCCCCCTGCCCGTAACATGCCCCCTGCCCGTAACATGCCCCTGCCCGTAACATGCCCCCTGCCCGTAACATGCCCCCTGCCCGTAACATGCCCTCCGCCCGTAACATGCCCCCTGCCCGTAACATGCCCCCCTCCAGTAACATGCCCCCTGCCCGTAACATGCCCCTGCCCGTAACATGCCCCCCTCCAGTAACATGCCCCCTGCCCGTAACATTCCCCCTGCCCGTAACATGCCCCCTGCCCGTAACATGCCCCCTGCCCGTAACATGCCCCCTGCCCGTAACATGCCCCCTGCCCGTAACATGCCCCCTGCCGTAACATGCCCCCTGCCCGTAACCATGCCCCCCTCCAGTAACATGCCCCCTGCCCGTAACATGCCCCCCTGCCCGTAACATGCCCCCCTGCGTGTATCATGCCCCCTGCGCGTACATGCCCCCTGCCCGTAACATGCCCCCCTCCAGTAACATGCCCCTGCCCGTAACATGCCCCCTGCCCGTAACATGCCCCCCTGCCCGTAACATGCCCCCTCCCGGTAACATGCCCCCTGCCCGTAACATGCCCCCATGCCCGTAACATGCCCCCTGCCCGTAACATGCCCCTGCCCGTAACATGCCCCCCTGCCCGTAACATGCCCCCTGCCTGTAACATGCCCCCTGCCCGTAACATGCCCCCTGCCCGTAACATGCCCCCTGCCCGTAACATGCCCCCCTGCCCGTAACATGCCCCCTGCCCGTAACATGCCCCCCTGCCCGTAACATGCCCCTGCCCGTAACATGCCCCCTGCCCGTAACATGCCCCCCTGCCCGTAACATGCCCCCTGCCCGTAACATGCCCCTGCCCGTAACATGCCCCCTCTAGTAACATGCCCCCTGCCCGTAACATGCCCCCTGCCCGTAACATGCCCCCCTCCAGTAACATGCCCCTGCCCATAAGATGCCCCCTGCCCGTAACATGCCCCCTGCCAGTAACATGCCCCCTGCCCGTAACATGCCCCCTCCAGTAACATGCCCCTGCCCGTAACATGCCCCCTGCCCGTAACATGCCCCCTGCCCTACATGCCCGCTGCCCGTAACATGCCCCCTGCCCGTAACATGCCCCCTGCCCGTAACATGCCCCCCTGCCCGTAACATGCCCCCTGCCCGTAACATGCCCCCTGCCCGTAACATGCCCCCCTGCCCGTAACATGCCCTCTGCCCGTAACATGCCCCCTGCCCGTAACATGCCCTCTGCCCGTAACATGCCCCCTGCCCGTAACATGCCCCCTGCCCGTAACATGCCCCCCTCCAGTAACATGCCCCCTGCCCGTAACATGCCCCCTGCCCTAACATGCCCCGCTGCCCGTAACATGCCCCCTGCCCGTAACATGCCCCCTGCCCGTAACATGCCCCCTGCCCGTAACATGCCCCCTGCCCGTAACATGCCCCCTGCCTATAACATGCCCCCTGCCCGTAACATGCCCCCTGCCTGTAACATGCCCCCTGCCCGTAACATGCCCTCTGCCCGTAACATGCCCCCCTCCAATAACATGCCCCCTGCCCGTAACATGCCCCCTGCCCGTAACATGCCCCTGCCCGTAACATGCCCCCTGCCAGTAACATGCCCCCCTGCCCGTAACATGCCCCCCTCCAGTAACATGCCCCTGCCCGTAACATGCCCCTGCCCGTAACATGCCCCCTGCCCGTAACATGCCCCCTGCCTGTACATGCCCCCTGCCCGTAACATGCCCCCTGCCCGTAACATGCCCCCTGCCCGTAACATGCCCCCTGCCCGTAACATGCCCCCTGCCTGTAACATGCCCCCCTGCCCGTAACATGCCCCCTGCCCGTAACATGCCCCCTGCCCGTAACATGCCCCCCTGCCCGTAACATGCCCCTGCCCGTAACATGCCCCCCTGCCCGTAACATGCCCCCTGCCCGTAACATGCCCCCTGCCCGTAACATGCCCCCCTGCCCGTAACATGCCCCCTGCCCGTAACATGCCCCCTGCCCGTAACATGCCCCCCTGCCCGTAACATGCCCCCTGTCTGTAACATGCCCCCTGCCCGTAACATGCCCCTGCCCGTAATATGCCCCCCTCCAGTAACATGCCCCCTGCCTGTAACATGCCCCCTGCCCGTAACATGCCCCTCTCCAGTAACATGCCCCCCTGCACGTAACATGCCCCCCTCCAGTAACATGCCCCCTGCCCGTAACATGCCCCCCTCCCAGTAACATGCCCCCTGCCCGTAACATGTCCCCTGCCAGTAACATGCCCCCCTGCCCGTAACAAGCCCCCCTCCAGTAACATGCCCCCTGCCCGTAACATGCCCCCTGCCCGTAACATGCCCCCCTCCAGTAACAGGCCCCCTGCCCGTAACATGCCCCCCTCCAGTAACATGCCCCTGCCCGTAACATGCCCCCTGCCCGTAACATGCCCCCTGCCCGTAACATGCCCCCCTCCAGTAACATGCCCCCTGCACGTAACATGCCCCCCTCCAGTAACATGCCCCCTGCCCGTAACATGCCCCCCTCCAGTAACATGCCCCCTGCCCGTAACATGCCCCCTGCCCGTAACATGCCCCTCCTCCAGTAACATGCCCCCTGCCCGTAACATGCCCCCTGCCCGTAACATGCCCCCCTCCAGTAACATGCCCCCTGCCCGTAACATGCCCCCTGCCCGTAACATGCCCCCTGCCCGTAACATGCCCCCCTCCAGTAACATGCCCCCTGCCTGTAACATGCCCCCTGCCCGTAACATGCCCCCCTCCAGTAACATGCCCCCTGCACGTAACATGCCCCCCTCCAGTAACATGCCCCCTGCCCGTAACATGCCCCCCTCCAGTAACATGCCCCCTGCCCGTAACATGTCCCCTGCCAGTAACATGCCCCCCTGCCCGTAACATGCCCCCCTCCAGTAACATGCCCCCTGCCCGTAACATGCCCCCTGCCCGTAACATGCCCCCCTCCAGTAACATGCCCCCTGCCCGTAACATGCCCCCCTCCAGTAACATGCCCCCTGCCCGTAACATGCCCCCTGCCCGTAACATGCCCCCTGCCAGTAACATGCCCCCCTGCCCGTAACATGCCCCCCTCCAGTAACATGCCCCCTGCCCGTAACATGCCCCCTGCCCGTAACATGCCCTCCTCCAGTAACATGCCCCCTGCCCGTAACATGCCCCCTGCCCGTAACATGCCCCCCTCCAGTAACATGCCCCTGCCCGTAACATGCCCCCTGCCCGTAACATGCCCCCTGCCCGTACATGCCCCTGCCCGTAACATGCCCCCCTCCAGTAACATGCCCCCTGCCCATAAGATGCCCCCTGCCCGTAACATGCCCCCTGCCAGTAACATGCCCCCTGCCCGTAACATGCCCCCCTCCAGTACATGCCCCCTGCCCGTAACATGCCCCCTGCCCGTAACATGCCCCCTGCCCTAACATGCCCGCTGCCCGTAACATGCCCCCTGCCCGTAACATGGCCCCCCCCTGTAACATGCCCCCTGCCCGTAACATGCCCCCTCAAGTAACATGCCCCCTGCCTGTAACATGCCCCCTGCCCGTAACATGCCCCCTCCAGTAACATGCCCCCTGCACGTAACATGCCCCCCTCCAGTAACATGGCCCCTGCCGTAACATGCCCCCCTCCAGTAACATGCCCCTGCCCATAACATGCCCCCTGCCCGTAACATGCCCCCTGCCCATAACATGCCCCCTGCCCGTAACATGCCCTCTGCCCGTAACATGCCCCCTGCCCCGTAACATTCCCCCTGCCCATAACATGCCCTCTGCCCGTAACATGCCCCCTGCCCGTAACATTCCCCCTGCCCGTAACATGCCCCCTGCCCGTAACATGCCCCCCAGTAACATGCCCCCTGCCCGTAACTTGCCCCCTGCCCGTAACATGCCCCCTGCCCGTAACATGCCTCCTGCCCGTAACATGCCCTCTGCCCGTAACATGCCCCCTGCCCGTAACATGCCCCCTGCCCGTAACATGCCCCCTGCCCGTAACATGCCCCCCTCCAGTAACATGCCCCCTGCCCGTAACATGCCCCCCTGCCCGTAACATGCCCCTGCCCGTAACATGCCCCCTGCGCGTAACATGCCCCCTGCCCGTAACATGCCCCCTGCCCGTACATGCCCCCCTGCCCGTAACATGCCCCCTGCCCGTAACATGCCCCCTGCCCGTAACATGCCCCCTGCCCGTAACATGCCCCCTGCCTGTAACATGCCCCCCTGCCCGTAACATGCCCCCTGCCCGTAACATGCCCCCTGCCCGTAACATGCCCCCCTGCCCGTAACATGCCCCCTGCCCGTAACATGCCCCCTGCCCGTAACATGCCCCCTGCCCGTAACATGCCCCTGCCTGTAACATGCCCCCTGCCCGTAACATGCCCCCTGCCCGTAACATGCCCCCTGCCCGTAACATGCCCCCCTGCCCGTAACATGCCCCCTGCCCGTAACATGCCCCTGCCTGTAACATGCCACCTGCCCGTAACATGCCCCCCTGCCCGTAACATGCCCCCCTCCAGTAACATGCCCCCCGCCTGTAACATGCCCCCTGCCCGTAACATGCCCCCCTCAAGTGACATGCCCCCTGCACGTAACATGCCCCCCTCCAGTAACATGCCCCCTGCCCGTAACATGCCCCCTCCAGTAACATGCCCCCTGCCCGTAACATGTCCCCTGCCAGTAACATGCCCCCCTGCCCGTAACATGCCCCCCTCCAGTAACATGCCCCCTGCCCGTAACATGCCCCTGCCCGTAACATGCCCCCCTCCAGTAACATGCCCCCTGCCCGTAACATGCCCCCCTCCAGTAACATGCCCCTGCCCGTAACATGCCCCCTGCCCGTAACATGCCCCCTGCCCGTAACATGCCCCCCTGCCCGTAACATGCCCCCCTTCATTAACATGCCCCCTGCCCGTAACATGCCCCCTGCCCGTAACATGCCCCCCTCCCAGTAACATGCCCCCTGCCCATAAGATGCCCCTGCCCGTAACATGCCCCCTGCCAGTAACATGCCCCCTGCCCGTAACATGCCCCCCTCCAGTAACATGCCCCCTGCCCGTAACATGCCCCCTGCCCGTAACATGCCCCCTGCCCTAACATGCCCGCTGCCCGTAACATGCCCCCTGCCCGTAACATGCCCCCTGCCCGTAACATGCCCCTGCCCGTAACATGCCCCCCTCCAGTAACATGCCCCCTGCCCCGTAACATGCCCCCCTGCCCGTAACATGCCCTCTGCCCGTAACATGCCCCCTGCCCGTAACATGCCCCCTCCAGTAACATGCCCCCTGCCCGTAACATGCCCCCTGCCCTAACATGCCCGCTGCCCGTAACATGCCCCCTGCCCGTAACATGCCCCCTGCCCGTAACATGCCCCCTGCCCGTAACATGCCCCCTGCCCGTAACATGCCCCCTGCCCGTAACATGCCCCTGCCCGTAACATGCCCCCTGCCTGTAACGTGCCCCCTGCCCGTAACATGCCCTCTGCCCGTAACATGCCCCCCTCCAATAACATGCCCCCTGCCCGTAACATGCCCCCTGCCGTAACATGCCCCCTGCCCGTAACATGCCCCCTGCCCGTAACATGCCCTTTGCCCGTAACATGCCCCCTGCCTGTACATGCCCCCTGCCCGTAACATGCCCCCCTGCCCGTAACATGCCCCCCTGCCTGTAACATGCCCCCTGCCCGTAACATGCCCCCTGCCCGTAACATGCCCCCTGCCCGTAACATGCCCCCTGCCCGTAACATGCCCCCCTCCAGTAACAGCCCCCTGCCCGTAACATGCCCCCTGCCCGTAACATGCCCCCTTGCCCGTAACATGCCCCCTGCCCATTAACATGCCCCCTGCCCATAACATGCCCCCTGCCCGTAACATGCACCCTGCCCGTAACATGGCACCCTCCAGTAACATGCCCCCTGCCCGTAACATGCCCCCCTGCCCGTAACATGCCCCCCTCCAGTAACATGCCCCCTGCCCGTAACATGCCCCCTGCCCGTAACATGTCCCCTGCCTGTAACATGCCCCCCTGCCCGTAACATGCCCTCCTCCAGTAACATGCACCCTCCCTGTAACATGCCCCCTGCCCGTAACATGCCCCCCTGCCCGTAACATGTCCCCTGCCTGTAACATGCCCCCTGCCCGTAACATGCCCCCTGCCCGTAACATGCCCCCTGCCCGTAACATGCCCCCTGCCCGTAACATGCCCCTGCCCGTAACATGCCCCCCTGCCCGTAACATGCGCCCTGCCCGTAACATGCACCCCTGCCCGTAACATGCCCCCTGCCCGTAACATGCCCCTGCCCGTAACATGCCCCCTGCCCGTAACATGCCCCTCCTGTAACATGCCCCCTGCCCGTAACATGCCCCTGCCCGTAACATGCCCCTGCCCGTACATGCCCCCCTGCCCGTAACATGCCCCCTGCCCGTAACATGCCCCCCCGCCCGTAACATGCCCCCTGCCAGTAACATGCCCCCCTGCCCGTAACATGTCCCCTGCCCGTAACATGCCCCCTGCCCGTAACATGCCCCCTGCCCGTAACATGCCCCCTGCCTGTAACATGCCCCCCTGCCCGTAACATGCCCCCTGCCCGTAACATGCCCCCTGCTCGTAACATGCCCCCCTGCCCGTAACATGCCCCCTGCCCGTAACATGCCCCCCTGCCCATAACATGCCCCTGCCCGTAACATGCCCCCCTGCCCGTACATGCCCCCTGCCCGTAACATGCCCCCTGCCCGTAACATGCCCCCCCTGCCCGTAACATGCCCCCTGCCTGTAACATGCCCCCTGCCCGTAACATGCCCCCTGCCCGTAACATGCCCCCCACCAGTAACATGCCCCCCCTGTAACCATGCCCCCCTGCCCGTAACATGCCCCCTCAAATAACATGCCCCCTGCCTGTAACATGCCCCCTGCCCGTAACATGCCCCCCTCCAGTACACGCCCCCTGCACGTAACATGCCCCCTCCCAGTAACATGGCCCCTGCCCGTAACATGCCCCCCTCCAGTAACATGCCCCATGCCCGTAACATGCCCCCTGCCCGTAACATGCCCCTGCCCATAACATGCCCCCTGCCGTAACATGCCCCTGCCCGTAACATGCCCCCTGCCCGTAACATGCCCCTGCCCGTAACATGCCCCCTGCCTGTAACATGCCCCCTGCCCATAATCATGCCCTCTGCCCGTAACATGCCCCCTGCCCGTAACATTCCCCCTGCCCGTAACATGCCCCCTGCCCGTAACATGCCCCCTCCAGTAACATGCCCCCTGCCCGTAACATGCCCCCTGCCCGTAACATGCCCCCTGCCCGTAACATGCCCCCTGCCCGTAACATGCCCCCTCCAGTAACATGCCCCCTGCCCGTAACATGCCCCCCTGCCCGTAACATGCCCCCTGCCCGTAACATGCCCCTGCGCGTAACATGCCCCCTGCCCGTAACATGCCCCCCTCCAGTAACATGCCCCTGCCCGTAACATGCCCCTGGCCGTAACATGCCCCCCTGCCCGTAACATGCCCCCTGCCCGTAACATGCCCCCCTGCCCGTAACATGCCCCCCTGCCCGTAACATGCCCCCCTGCCTGTAACATGCCCCCCTGCCGTAACATGCCCCCTGCCCGTAACATGCCCCTGCCCGTAACATGCCCCCCTGCCCGTAACATGCCCCCTGCCCGTAACATGCCCCCTGCCCGTAACATGCCCCCCTGCCCGTAACATGCCCCCTGCCCGTAACATGCCCCCTGCCCGTAACATGCCCCCTCCAGTAACATGCCCCCTCCCAGTAACATGCCCCTGCCCGTAACATGCCCCCTGCCCGTAACATGCCCCCCTGCCCGTAACATGCCCCCTCCCCGTAACATGCCCCCTGCCCGTGACATGCCCCCATGCCCGTAACATGCCCCCTGCCCGTAACATGCCCCCTGCCCGTAACATGCCCCCCTGCCCGTAACATGCCCCCTGCCTGTAACATGCCCCCCTGCCCGTAACATGCCCCCTGCCCGTAACATGCCCCCTGCCCGTAACATGCCCCCCTGCCCGTAACATGCCCCCTGCCCGTAACATGCCCCCCTGCCCGTAACATGCCCCCTGCCCGTAACATGCCCCCTGCCCGTAACATGCCCCCCTGCCCGTAACATGCCCCCTGCCCGTAACATGCCCCCTGCCCGTAACATGCCCCCCCTGCCCGTAACATGCCCCTGTCTGTAACATGCCCCCTGCCCGTAACATGCCCCCTGCCCGTAATATGCCCCCCTCCAGTAACATGCCCCCCGCCTGTAACATGCCCCCTGCCCGTAACATGCCCCCCTCAAGTAACATGCCCCTGCCTGTAACATGCCCCCTGCCCGTAACATGCCCCCCTCCAGTAACATGCCCCCTGCACGTAACATGCCCCCCTCCAGTAACATGCCCCCTGCCCTTAACATGCCCCCCCTCCAGTAACATGCCCCCTGCCCGTAACATGTCCCCTGCCAGTAACATGCCCCCTGCCCGTAACATGCCCCCCTCCAGTAACATGCCCCCTGCCCATAACATGCCCCCTGCCCGTAACATGCCCCCTCCAGTAACATGCCCCCTGCCCGTAACATGCCCCCTCCAGTAACATGCCCCTGCCCGTAACATGCCCCCTGCCCGTAACATGCCCCCTGCCCGTAACATGCCCCTGCCCGTAACATGCCCCCTGCCCGTAACATGCCCCCTGCCCGTAACATGCCCCCTGCCCGTAACATGCCCCCAGCCCGTAACATGCCCCCTGCCCGTAACATGCCCCTGCCCGTAACATGCCCCCTGCCCGTAACATGCCCTCTGCCCGTAACATGCCCCTGCCCGTAACATGCCCCCCTCCAGTAACATGCCCCTGCCCGTAACATGCCCCTGCCCGTAACATGCCCCCCTCCAGTAACATGCCCCCTGCCCGTAACATTCCCCCTGCCCGTAACATGCCCCCTGCCCGTAACATGCCCCCTGCCCGTAACATGCCCCCTGCCCGTAACATGCCCCCTGCCCGTAACATGCCCCCTGCCCGTAACATGCCCCCTGCCCGTAACATGCCCCCTGCCCGTAACATGCCCCCTCCAGTAACATGCCCCCTGCCCGTAACATGCCCCCCTGCCCGTAACATGCCCCCCTGCGTGTATCATGCCCCCTGCGCGTAACATGCCCCTGCCCGTAACATGCCCCCCTCCAGTAACATGCCCCCTGCCCGTAACATGCCCCCTGCCCGTAACATGCCCCCTGCCCGTAACATGCCCCCTGCCCGTAACATGCCCTCTGCCCGTAACATGCCCCCTGCCCGTAACATTCCCCCTGCCCGTAACATGCCCCCTGCCCGTAACATGCCCCCTGCCCGTAACATGCCCCTGCCCGTAACATGCCCCTGCCCGTAACATGCCCCCTGCCCGTAACATGCCCCCTGCCCGTAACATGCCCCTGCCCGTAACATGCCCCCCTCCAGTAACATGCCCCCTGCCCGTAACATGCCCCCCTGCCCGTAACATGCCCCCCTGCGTGTATCATGCCCCCTGCGCGTAACATGCCCCTGCCCGTAACATGCCCCCTCCCCGTAACATGCCCCCTGCCCGTAACATGCCCCTGCCCGTCACATGCCCCCCTGCCCGTAACAATGCCCCCTCCCGGTAACATGCCCCCTGCCCGTAACATGCCCCCATGCCCGTAACATGCCCCTGCCCGTAACATGCCCCCTGCCCGTAACATGCCCCCCTGCCGTAACATGCCCCTGCCTGTAACATGCCCCCTTGCCCGTAACATGCCCCCTGCCCGTAACATGCCCCCTGCCCGTAACATACCCCCTGCCCGTAACATGCCCCCTGCCCGTAACATGCCCCCCTGCCCGTAACATGCCCCCTGCCCGTAACATGCCCCCTGCCCGTAACATGCCCCCCTGCCCGTAACATGCCCCCTGCCCGTAACATGCCCCCTGCCCGTAACATGCCCCCCTCTAGTAACATGCCCCCTGCCCGTAACATGCCCCCTGCCCGTAACATGCCCCCCTCCAGTAACATGCCCCCTGCCCATAAGATGCCCCCTGCCCGTAACATGCCCCCTGCCAGTAACATGCCCCCCTGCCCGTAACATGCCCCCCTCCAGTAACATGCCCCCTGCCCGTAACATGCCCCCTGCCCGTAACATGCCCCCTGCCCTAACATGCCCGCTGCCCGTAACATGCCCTCTGCCCGTAACATGCCCCCTGCCCGTAACATGCCCCCCTGCCCGTAACATGCCCCCTGCCCGTAACATGCCCCCTGCCCGTAACATGCCCCCCTGCCCGTAACATGCCCTCTGCCCGTAACATGCCCCCTGCCCGTAACATGCCCTCTGCCCGTAACATGCCCCCTGCCCGTAACATGCCCCCTGCCCGTAACATGCCCCCCTCCAGTAACATGCCCCCTGCCCGTAACATGCCCCCTGCCCTAACATGCCCGCTGCCCGTAACATGCCCCCTGCCCGTAACATGCCCCCTGCCCGTAACATGCCCCCTGCCCGTAACATGCCCCCTGCCCGTAACATGCCCCCTGCCTGTAACATGCCCCCTGCCCGTAACATGCCCCCTGCCTGTAACATGCCCCCTGCCCGTAACATGCCCTCTGCCCGTAACATGCCCCCCTCCAATAACATGCCCCCTGCCCGTAACATGCCCCCTGCCCGTAACATGCCCCCTGCCCGTAACATGCCCCCTGCCAGTAACATGCCCCCCTGCCCGTAACATGCCCCCCTCCAGTAACATGCCCCCTGCCCGTAACATGCCCCCTGCCCGTAACATGCCCCCTGCCCGTAACATGCCCCCTGCCCGTAACATGCCCCCTGCCCGTAACATGCCCCCTGCCCGTAACATGCCCCCTGCCCGTAACATGCCCCCCTGCCCGTAACATGCCCCCTGCCTGTAACATGCCCCCCTGCCCGTAACATGCCCCCTGCCCGTAACATGCCCCCTGCCCGTAACATGCCCCCTGCCCGTAACATGCCCCCTGCCCGTAACATGCCCCCCTGCCCGTAACATGCCCCCTGCCCGTAACATGCCCCCTGCCCGTAACATGCCCCCCTGCCCGTAACATGCCCCCTGCCCGTAACATGCCCCCTGCCCGTAACATGCCCCCCTGCCCGTAACATGCCCCCTGTCTGTAACATGCCCCCTGCCCGTAACATGCCCCTGCCCGTAATATGCCCCCCTCCAGTAACATGCCCCCTGCCTGTAACATGCCCCCTGCCCGTAACATGCCCCTCTCCAGTAACATGCCCCCTGCACGTAACATGCCCCCCTCCAGTAACATGCCCCCTGCCCGTAACATGCCCCCCTCCAGTAACATGCCCCCTGCCCGTAACATGTCCCCTGCCAGTAACATGCCCCCCTGCCCGTAACATGCCCCCCTCCAGTAACATGCCCCTGCCCGTAACATGCCCCCTGCCCGTAACATGCCCCCCTCCAGTAACATGCCCCCTGCCCGTAACATGCCCCCCTCCAGTAACATGCCCCCTGCCCGTAACATGCCCCCTGCCCGTAACATGCCCCCTGCCCGTAACATGCCCCCCTCCAGTAACATGCCCCCTGCACGTAACATGCCCCCCTCCAGTAACATGCCCCCTGCCCGTAACATGCCCCCCTCCAGTAACATGCCCCCTGCCCGTAACATGCCCCCTGCCCGTAACATGCCCTCCTCCAGTAACATGCCCCCTGCCCGTAACATGCCCCCTGCCCGTAACATGCCCCCCTCCAGTAACATGCCCCCTGCCCGTAACATGCCCCCTGCCCGTAACATGCCCCCTGCCCGTAACATGCCCCCCTCCAGTAACATGCCCCCTGCCTGTAATATGCCCCCTGCCCGTAACATGCCCCCCTCCAGTAACATGCCCCCTGCACGTAACATGCCCCCCTCCAGTAACATGCCCCCTGCCCGTAACATGCCCCCCTCCAGTAACATGCCCCCTGCCCGTAACATGTCCCCTGCCAGTAACATGCCCCCCTGCCCGTAACATGCCCCCCTCCAGTAACATGCCCCCTGCCCGTAACATGCCCCCTGCCCGTAACATGCCCCCCTCCAGTAACATGCCCCCTGCCCGTAACATGCCCCCCTCCAGTAACATGCCCCCTGCCCGTAACATGCCCCCTGCCCGTAACATGCCCCCTGCCCGTAACATGCCCCCCTCAAGTAACATGCCCCCTGCCTGTAACATGCCCCCTGCCCGTAACATGCCCCCCTCCAGTAACATGCCCCCTGCACGTAACATGCCCCCTCCAGTAACATGGCCCCTGCCCGTAACATGCCCCCCCTCCAGTAACATGCCCCCTGCCCATAACATGCCCCCTGCCCGTAACATGCCCCCTGCCCATAACATGCCCCCTGCCCGTAACATGCCCTCTGCCCGTAACATGCCCCCTGCCCGTAACATTCCCCCTGCCCATAACATGCATTCTGCCGTAACATGCCCCCTGCCCGTAACATTCCCCCTGCCCGTAACATGCCCCCTGCCCGTAACATGCCCCCCCAGTAACATGCCCCCTGCCCGTAACTTGCCCCCTGCCCGTAACATGCCCCCTGCCCGTAACATGCCTCCTGCCCGTAACATGCCCTCTGCCCGTAACATGCCCCCTGCCCGTAACATGCCCCCTGCCCGTAACATGCCCCCTGCCCGTAACATGCCCCCCTCCAGTAACATGCCCCCTGCCCGTAACATGCCCCCTGCCCGTAACATGCCCCCTGCCCGTAACATGCCCCCTGCGCGCAACATGCCCCCTGCCCGTAACATGCCCCTGCCCGTAACATGCCCCCTGCCCGTAACATGCCCCCTGCCCGTAACATGCCCCCTGCCCGTAACATGCCCCCCTGCCCGTAACATGCCCCCCTGCCTGTAACATGCCCCCTGCCCGTAACATGCCCCCTGCCCGTAACATGCCCCCTGCCCGTAACATGCCCCCCGTGCCCGTAACATGCCCCCTGCCCGTAACATGCCCCCTGCCCGTAACATGCCCCCCTGCCCGTAACATGCCCCTGCCTGTAACATGCCCCCTGCCCGTAACATGCCCCCCTGCCCGTAACATGCCCCCTGCCCGTAACATGCCCCCTGCCCGTAACATGCCCCCTGCCCGTAACATGCCCCCTGCCTGTAACATGCCACCTGCCCGTAACATGCCCCCCTGCCCGTAACATGCCCCCCTCCAGTAACATGCCCCCGCCTGTAACATGCCCCCTGCCCGTAACATGCCCCCCTCAAGTAACATGCCCCCTGCACGTAACATGCCCCCCTCCAGTAACATGCCCCCTGCCCGTAACATGCCCCCCTCCAGTAACATGCCCCCTGCCCGTAACATGTCCCCTGCCAGTAACATGCCCCCCTGCCCGTAACATGCCCCCCTCCAGTAACATGCCCCCTGCCCGTAACATGCCCCCTGCCCGTAACATGCCCCCCTCCAGTAACATGCCCCTGCCCGTAACATGCCCCCCTCCAGTAACATGCCCCCTGCCCGTAACATGCCCCCTGCCCGTAACATGCCCCCTGCCCGTAACATGCCCCCCTGCCCGTAACATGCCCCCCTTCAGTAACATGCCCCCTCCCCGTAACATGCCCCCTGCCCGTAACATGCCCCCCTCCAGTAACATGCCCCCTGCCCATAAGATGCCCCCTGCCCGTAACATGCCCCCTGCCAGTAACATGCCCCCTGCCCGTAACATGCCCCCTCCAGTAACATGCCCCCTGCCCGTAACATGCCCCCTGCCCGTAACATGCCCCCTGCCCTAACATGCCCGCTGCCCGTAACATGCCCCCTGCCCGTAACATGCCCCCTGCCCGTAACATGCCCCCTGCCCGTAACATGCCCCCTCCAGTAACATGCCCCCTGCCCGTAACATGCCCCCTGCCCGTAACATGCCCTCTGCCCGTAACATGCCCCCTGCCCGTAACATGCCCCCTCCAGTAACATGCCCCTGCCCGTAACATGCCCCCTGCCCTAACATGCCCCCTGCCCGTAACATGCCCCTTTGCCCGTAACATGCCCCCTGCCTGTAACATGCCCCCTGCCCGTAACATGCCCCCCTGCCCGTAACATGCCCCCCTGCCTGTAACATGCCCCCTGCCCGTAACATGCCCCCTGCCCGTAACATGCCCCCTGCCCGTAACATGCCCCCTGCCCGTAACATGCCCCCCTCCAGTAACATGCCCCCTGCCCGTAACATGCCCCCTGCCCGTAACATGCCCCCTGCCCGTAACATGCCCCCTGCCCGTAACATGCCCCCTGCCCATAACATGCCCCCTGCCCGCCCGTAACATGCACCCTGCCCGTAACATGGCACCCTCCAGTAACATGCCCCCTGCCCGTAACATGCCCCCCTGCCCGTAACATGCCCCCCTCCAGTAACATGCCCCTTGCCCGTAACATGCCCCCTGCCCGTAACATGTCCCCTGCCTGTAACATGCCCCCCTGCCCGTAACATGCCCTCCTCCAGTAACATGCACCCTCCCTGTAACATGCCCCCCTGCCCGTAACATGCCCCCCTGCCCGTAACATGTCCCCTGCCTGTAACATGCCCCCTGCCCGTAACATGCCCCTGCCCGTAACATGCCCCCTGCCCGTAACATGCCCCCTGCCCGTAACATGCCCCCTGCCCGTAACATGCCCCCCTGCCCGTAACATGCGCCCTGCCCGTAACATGCACCCCTGCCCGTAACATGCCCCCTGCCCCGTAACATGCCCCTGCCCGTAACATGCCCCCTGCCCGTAACATGCCCTCCTGTAACATGCCCCCTGCCCGTAACATGCCCCCTGCCCGTAACATGCCCCTGCCCTTAACATGCCCCCTGCCCGTAACATGCCCCCCTGCCCGTAACATGCCCCCTGCCCGTAACATGCCCCCTGCCAGTAACATGCCCCCCTGCCCGTAACATGTCCCCTGCCCGTAACATGCCCCTGCCCGTAACATGCCCCCTGCCCGTAACATGCCCCCTGCCTGTAACATGCCCCCCTGCCCGTAACATGCCCCCTGCCCGTAACATGCCCCCTGCTCGTAACATGCCCCCCTGCCCGTAACATGCCCCCTGCCCGTAACATGCCCCCCTGCCCATAACATGCCCCCTGCCCGTAACATGCCCCCCTGCCCGTAACATGCCCCCTGCCCGTAACATGCCCCCTGCCCGTAACATGCCCCCCTGCCCGTAACATGCCCCCTGCCTGTAACATGCCCCCTGCCCGTAACATGCCCCCTGCCCGTAACATGCCCCCCACCAGTAACATGCCCCCCCCTGTAACATGCCCCCCTGCCCGTAACATGCCCCCCTCAAATAACATGCCCCCTGCCTGTAACATGCCCCCTGCCCGTAACATGCCCCCCTCCAGTAACACGCCCCCTGCACGTAACATGCCCCCCTCCAGTAACATGGCCCCTGCCCGTAACATGCCCCCCTCCAGTAACATGCCCCCTGCCCGTAACATGCCCCCTGCCCGTAACATGCCCCCTGCCCATAACATGCCCCCCTCCAGTAACATGCCCCCTGCCCGTAACATGCCCCCTGCCCGTAACATGCCCCCTGCCCGTAACATGCCCCCTGCCTGTAACATGCCCCCTGCCCATAACATGCCCTCTGCCCGTAACATGCCCCCTGCCCGTAACATTCCCCCTGCCCGTAACATGCCCCCTGCCCGTAACATGCCCCCCTCCAGTAACATGCCCCCTGCCCGTAACATGCCCCCTGCCCGTAACATGCCCCCTGCCCGTAACATGCCCCCTGCCCGTAACATGCCCCCCTCCAGTAACATGCCCCCTGCCCGTAACATGCCCCCCTGCCCGTAACATGCCCCCTGCCCGTAACATGCCCCCTGCGCGTAACATGCCCCCTGCCCGTAACATGCCCCCCTCCAGTAACATGCCCCCTGCCCGTAACATGCCCCCTGGCCGTAACATGCCCCCCTGCCCGTAACATGCCCCCTGCCCGTAACATGCCCCCCTGCCCGTAACATGCCCCCCTGCCCGTAACATGCCCCCCTGCCTGTAACATGCCCCCCTGCCCGTAACATGCCCCCTGCCCGTAACATGCCCCCTGCCCGTAACATGCCCCCCTGCCCGTAACATGCCCCCTGCCCGTAACATGCCCCCTGCCCGTAACATGCCCCCCTGCCCGTAACATGCCCCTGCCTGTAACATGCCCCCTGCCCGTAACATGCCCCCTGCCCGTAATATGCCCCCCTCCAGTAACATGCCCCTGCCTGTAACATGCCCCCTGCCCGTAACATGCCCCGCTCCAGTAACATGCCCCCTGCACGTAACATGCCCCCCTCCAGTAACATGCCCCCTGCCCGTAACATGCCCCCTGCCCGTAACATGCCCCCTGCCCGTAACATGCCCCTGCCCTTAACATGCCCCCTGCCCGTAACATGCCCCCCTGCCCGTAACATGCCCCCTGCCCGTAACATGCCCCCTGCCGTAACATGCCCCCCTGCCCGTAACATGCCCCCTGCCCGTAACATGCCCCCTGCCCGTAACATGCCCCCTGCCCGTAACATGCCCCCTGCCCTAACATGCCCCCTGCCCGTATCATGCCCCCTGCCCATAACTTGCCCTCTGCCCGTAACATGCCCCCTGCCCGTAACATGCCCCCTGCCCGTAACATGCCCCCTGCCCGTAACATGCCCCCCTCCAGTAACATGCCCCCTGCCCGTAACATGCCCCCTGCCCGTAACATGCCCCCTGCCCGTAACATGCCCCCTGCCCGTAACATGCCCCCTCCAGTAACATGCCCCCTGCCCGTAACATGCCCCCTGCCCGTAACATGCCCCCTGCCCGTAACATGCCCCCTGCCCGTAACATGCCCCCCTCCAGTAACATGCCCCCTGCCCGTAACATGCCCCCTGCCCGTAACATGCCCCCTGCCCGTAACATGCCCCCTGCCCGTAACATGCCCCCCTCCAGTAACATGCCCCCTGCCCGTAACATGCCCCCTGCCCGTAACATGCCCCCCTCCAGTAACATGCCCCCTGCCCGTAACATGCCCCCTGCCTGTAACATGGGGTGCATGTTACGGGCAGGGGGCATGTTACTGGAGGGGGGCATGTTACGGGCAGGGGGCATGTTACGGGCAGGGGGCATGTTACGGGCATGGGGCATGTTACGGGCAGGGGGCATGTTACGGGCAGGGGGGCATGTTACGGGCAGGGGGCATGTTAAGGGCAGGGGGCATGTTACGGGCAGGGGGGCATGTTACGGGCAGGGGGCATGTTAAGGGCAGGGGCATGTTACGGGCAGGGGCATGTTACGGGCAGGGGGCATGTTACGGGCAGGGGGCATGTTACTGGAGGGGGGCATGTTACGGGCAGGGGGCATGTTACTGGAGGGGGCATGTTACGGGCAGGGGGCATGTTACGGGCAGGGGGCATGTTACTGGAGGGGGGCATGTTACGGGCAGGGGTGCATGTTACTGGCAGGGGACATGTTACGGGCAGGGGGAATGTTACTGGAGGGGGGCATGTTACGGGCAGGGGGCATGTTACTGGAGGGGGGCATGTTACGTGCAGGGGGCATGTTACTGGAGGGGGGCATGTTACGGGCAGGGGCATGTTACAGGCAGGGGGCATGTTACTTGAGGGGGGCATGTTACGGGCAGGGGGAATGTTACAGGCGGGGGGCATGTTACTGGAGGGGGGCATGTTACGGGCAGGGGGCATGTTACGGGCAGGGGGCATGTTACAGACAGGGGGCATGTTACGGGCAGGGGGGCATGTTACGGGCAGGGGGCATGTTACGGGCAGGGGGCATGTTACGGGCAGGGGGGCATGTTACGGGCAGGGGGCATGTTACGGGCAGGGGCATGTTACGGGCAGGGGGGCATGTTACGGGCAGGGGGCATGTTACGGGCAGGGGGGCATGTTACGGGCAGGGGGCATGTTACGGGCAGGGGGCATGTTACGGGCAGGGGGCATGTTACGGGCAGGGGGCATGTTACGGGCAGGGGGGCATGTTACGGGCAGGGGGCATGTTACGGGCAGGGGGCATGTTACGGGCATGGGGGCATGTTACGGGCAGGGGGCATGTTACGGGGAGGGGGCATGTTACGGGCAGGGGGGCATGTTACGGGCAGGGGGCATGTTACGCGCAGGGGGCATGTTACGGGCACGGGGCATGTTACGGGCAGGGGGCATGTTACGGGCAGGGGGCATGTTACGGGCAGGGGGCATGTTACGGGCAGGGGGCATGTTACGGGCAGGGGGCATGTTACGGGCAGGGGGGCATGTTACGGGCAGGGGGCATGTTACTGGAGGGGGCATGTTACGGGCAGGGGGCATGTTACGGGCAGGGGGGCATGTTACGGGCAGGGGGCATGTTACGGGCAGGGGGCATGTTACGGGCAGGGGGCATGTTACGGGCAGGGGGGCATGTTACGGGCAGGGGGCATGTTACTGGAGGGGGCATGTTACGGGCAGGGGGCATGTTACGGGCAGGGGGCATGTTACGGGCAGGGGGCATGTTACTGGAGGGGGGCATGTTACGGGCAGGGGGCATGTTACAGACAGGGGGCATGTTACGGGCAGGGGGGCATGTTACGGGCAGGGGGCATGTTACGGGCAGGGGGCATGTTACGGGCAGGGGGGCATGTTACGGGCAGGGGGCATGTTACGGGCAGGGGGCATGTTACGGGCAGGGGGGCATGTTACGGGCAGGGGGCATGTTACGGGCAGGGGGGCATGTTACGGGCAGGGGGCATGTTACGGGCAGGGGGCATGTTACGGGCAGGGGGCATGTTACGGGCAGGGGGGCATGTTACGGGCAGGGGGCATGTTACGGGCAGGGGGCATGTTACGGGCATGGGGGCATGTTACGGGCAGGGGGCATGTTACGGGGAGGGGGCATGTTACGGGCAGGGGGGCATGTTACGGGCAGGGGGCATGTTACGCGCAGGGGGCATGTTACGGGCACGGGGCATGTTACGGGCAGGGGGCATGTTACGGGCAGGGGGCATGTTACGGGCAGGGGGCATGTTACGGGCAGGGGGCATGTTACGGGCAGGGGGCATGTTACGGGCAGGGGGGCATGTTACGGGCAGGGGGCATGTTACTGGAGGGGGCATGTTACGGGCAGGGGGCATGTTACGGGCAGGGGGGCATGTTACGGGCAGGGGGCATGTTACGGGCAGGGGGCATGTTACGGGCAGGGGGCATGTTACGGGCAGGGGGGCATGTTACGGGCAGGGGGCATGTTACTGGAGGGGGCATGTTACGGGCAGGGGGCATGTTACGGGCAGGGGGCATGTTACGGGCAGGGGGCATGTTACTGGAGGGGGGCATGTTACGGGCAGGGGGCATGTTATGGGCAGGGGGCATGTTACGGGCAGGGGGCATGTTACTGGAGGGGGGCATGTTACGGGCAGGGGGCATGTTACGGGCAGGGGGGCATGTTACGGGCAGGGGGCATGTTACGGGCAGGGGACATGTTACGGGCAGGGGGAATGTTACTGGAGGGGGGCATGTTACGGGCAGGGGGCATGTTACTGGAGGGGGGCATGTTACGTGCAGGGGGCATGTTACTGGAGGGGGGCATGTTACGGGCAGGGGGCATGTTACAGGCAGGGGGCATGTTACTTGAGGGGGGCATGTTACGGGCAGGGGGCATGTTACAGGCGGGGGGCATGTTACTGGAGGGGGGCATATTACGGGCAGGGGGCATGTTACGTGCAGGGGGCATGTTACAGACAGGGGGCATGTAACGGGCAGGGGGGCATGTTACGGGGAGGGGGCATGTTACGGGCAGGGGGGCATGTTACGGGCAGGGGGCATGTTACGGGCAGGGGGCATGTTACTGGAGGGGGGCATGTTACGGGCAGGGGGCATGTTACGCGCAGGGGGCATGATACACGCAGGGGGGCATGTTACGGGCAGGGGGGCATGTTACGGGCAGGGGGCATGTTACTGGAGGGGGGCATGTTACGGGCAGGGGGCATGTTACGGGCAGGGGGCATGTTACGGGCAGGGGGCATGTTACTGGAGGGGGGCATGTTACGGGCAGGGGGCATGTTACGGGCAGGGGGCATGTTACGGGCAGGGGGCATGTTACGGGCAGGGGGCATGTTACGGGCAGGGGGCATGTTACGGGCAGGGGGCATGTTACGGCCAGGGGGCATGTTACAGGCAGGGGGCATGTTACGGGCAGGGTGCATGTTACGGGCAGGGGGCATGTTACGGGCAGGGGACATGTTACCGGCAGGGGGCATGTTACGGGCAGGGGGCATGTTACGGGCAGGGGGCATGTTACTGGAGGGGGGCATGTTACGGGCAGGGGGGCATGTTACGGGCAGGGGCCATGTTACGGGCAGGGGGCATGTTACGGGCAGGGGGCATGTTACTGGAGGGGGGCATGTTACGGGCAGGGGGCATGTTACGGGCAGGGGGCATGTTACTGGAGGGGGGCATGTTACGGGCAGGGGGCATGTTACTGGAGGGGGCATGTTACGGGCAGGGGGCATGTTACGGGCAGGGGACATGTTACGGGCAGGGGGAATGTTACTGGAGGGGGGCATGTTACGGGCAGGGGGCATGTTACTGGAGGGGGGCATGTTACGTGCAGGGGGCATGTTACTGGAGGGGGCATGTTACGGGCAGGGGGCATGTTACGGGCAGGGGGCATGTTACGGGCAGGGGGCATGTTACTGGAGGGGGGCATGTTACGGGCAGGGGGCATGTTACGGGCAGGGGGCATGTTACGGGCAGAGGGCATGTTACGGGCAGGGGGCATGTTACAGGCAGGGGGCATGTTACGGGCAGGGGGCATGTTACGGGCAGGGGGCATGTTACGGCCAGGGGGCATGTTACAGGCAGGGGGCATGTTACGGGCAGGGTGCATGTTACGGGCAGGGGGCATGTTACGGGCAGGGGGCATGTTACCGGCAGGGGGCATGTTACGGGCAGGGGGCATGTTACGGGCAGGGGGCATGTTACTGGAGGGGGGCATGTTACGGGCAGGGGGGCATGTTACGGGCAGGGGCCATGTTACGGGCAGGGGGCATGTTACGGGCAGGGGGCATGTTACTGGAGGGGGGCATGTTACGGGCAGGGGGCATGTTACGGGCAGGGGGCATGTTACGGGCAGGGGGCATGTTACTGGAGGGGGGCATGTTACGGGCAGGGGGCATGTTACTGGAGGGGGCATGTTACGGGCAGGGGGCATGTTACGGGCAGGGGACATGTTACGGGCAGGGGGAATGTTACTGGAGGGGGGCATGTTACGGGCAGGGGGCATGTTACTGGAGGGGGGCATGTTACGTGCAGGGGGCATGTTACTGGAGGGGGGCATGTTACGGGCAGGGGGCATGTTACAGGCAGGGGGCATGTTACTTGAGGGGGGCATGTTACGGGCAGGGGGCATGTTACAGGCGGGGGGCATGTTACTGGAGGGGGGCATATTACGGGCAGGGGGCATGTTACGTGCAGGGGGCATGTTACAGACAGGGGGCATGTTACGGACAGGGGGGCATGTTACGGGGAGGGGGCATGTTACGGGCAGGGGGGCATGTTACGGGCAGGGGGCATGTTACGGGCAGGGGGCATGTTACTGGAGGGGGGCATGTTACGGGCAGGGGGCATGTTACGCGCAGGGGGCATGATACACGCAGGGGGGCATGTTACGGGCAGGGGGGCATGTTACGGGCAGGGGGCATGTTACTGGAGGGGGGCATGTTACGGGCAGGGGGCATGTTACGGGCAGGGGGCATGTTACGGGCAGGGGGCATGTTACTGGCAGGGGGGCATGTTACTGGCAGGGGGGCATGTTACGGGCAGGGGGCATGTTACTGGCAGGGGGCATGTTACGGGCAGGGGGCATGTTACGGGCAGGGGGCATGTTACGGGCAGGGGGCATGTTACGGGCAGGGGGCATGTTACCGGCAGGGGGCATGTTACGGGCAGGGGGCATGTTACGGGCAGGGGGCATGTTACTGGAGGGGGGCATGTTACGGGCAGGGGGGCATGTTACGGGCAGGGGGCATGTTACTGGAGGGGGGCATGTTACGGGCAGGGGGGCATGTTACGGGCAGGGGCCATGTTACGGGCAGGGGGCATGTTACGGGCAGGGGGCATGTTACTGGAGGGGGGCATGTTACGGGCAGGGGGCATGTTACGGGCAGGGGGCATGTTACGGGCAGGGGGCATGTTACTGGAGGGGGGCATGTTACGGGCAGGGGGCATGTTACTGGAGGGGGCATGTTACGGGCAGGGGGCATGTTACGGGCAGGGGACATGTTACGGGCAGGGGGAATGTTACTGGAGGGCGGCATGTTACGGGCAGGGGGCATGTTACTGGAGGGGGGCATGTTACGTGCAGGGGGCATGTTACTGGAGGGGGGCATGTTACGGGCAGGGGGCATGTTACAGGCAGGGGGCATGTTACTTGAGGGGGGCATGTTACGGGCAGGGGGCATGTTACAGGCGGGGGGCATGTTACTGGAGGGGGGCATATTACGGGCAGGGGGCATGTTACGTGCAGGGGGCATGTTACAGACAGGGGGCATGTTACGGGCAGGGGGGCATGTTACGGGGAGGGGGCATGTTACGGGCAGGGGGGCATGTTACGGGCAGGGGGCATGTTACTGGAGGGGGGCATGTTACGGGCAGGGGGCATGTTACGGGCAGGGGGGCATGTTACGGGGAGGGGGCATGTTACGGGCAGGGGGGCATGTTACGGGCAGGGGGCATGTTACTGAAGGGGGGCATGTTACGGGCAGGGGGCATGTTACGCGCAGGGGGCATGATACACGCAGGGGGGCATGTTACGGGCAGGGGGGCATGTTACGGGCAGGGGGCATGTTACTGGAGGGGGGCATGTTACGGGCAGGGGGCATGTTACGGGCAGGGGGCATGTTACGGGCAGGGGGCATGTTACTGGAGGGGGGCATGTTACGGGCAGGGGGCATGTTACGGGCAGGGGCATGTTACGGGCAGGGGGCATGTTACGGGCAGGGGGCATGTTACGGGCAGGGGGCATGTTACTGGAGGGGGGCATGTTACGGGCAGGGGGCATGTTACGGGCAGGGGGCATGTTACGGGCAGGGGGCATGTTACGGGCAGAGGGCAAGTTATGGGCAGGGGGCATGTTACGGGCAGGGGGCATGTTAGGGGCAGGGGGCATGTTACGGGCAGGGGGCATGTTACGGGCAGGGGGCATGTTACGGGCAGGGGGGCATGTTACAGGCAGGGGGGCATGTTACGGGCAGGGGGGCATGTTACGGGCAGGCGGCATGTTACGGGCAGGGGGGCATGTTACGGGCAGGCGGCATGTTACGGGCAGGGGGCATGTTACGGGCAGGGGGCATGTTACGGGCAGGGGGCATGTTACGGGCAGGGGGGCATGTTACAGGCAGGGGGCATGTTACGGGCAGGGGGCATGTTACGGGCAGGGGGCATGTTACGGGCAGGGGGGCATGTTACGGGCAGGGGGGCATGTTACGGGCAGGGGGGCATGTTACGGGCAGGGGGCATGTTACGGGCAGGGGGCATGTTACGGGCAGGGGGCATGTTACGGGCAGGGGGGCATGTTACGGGCAGGGGGCATGTTAAGGGCAGGGGCATGTTACGGGCAGGGGGCATGTTACGGGCAGGGGGCATGTTACGGGCAGGGGGCATGTTACTGGAGGGGGGCATGTTACGTGCAGGGGGCATGTTACTGGAGCGGGGCATGTTACGGGCAGGGGGCATGTTACAGGCAGGGGGCATGTTACAGGAGGGGGGCATATTACGGGCAGGGGGCATGTTACGGGCAGGGGGCATGTTACAGGCAGGGGGCATGTTACGGGCAGGGGGGCATGTTACGGGCAGGGGGCATGTTACGGGCAGGGGGCATGTTACGGGCAGGGGGGCATGTTACGGGCAGGGGGCATGTTACGGGCAGGGGGCATGTTACGGGCAGGGGGGCATGTTACGGGCAGGGGCATGTTACGGGCAGGGGGGCATGTTACGGGCAGGGGGCATGTTACGGGCAGGGGGCATGTTACGGGCAGGGGGGCATGTTACAGGCAGGGGGGCATGATACGGGCAGGGGGGCATGTTACGGGCAGGGGGCATGTTACGGGCAGGGGGCATGTTACGGGCAGGGGGGCATGTTACGGGCAGGGGGCATGTTACGGGCAGGGGGCATGTTACGGGCAGGGGGGGCATGTTACGGGCAGGGGGCATGTTACGGGCAGGGGGGCATGTTACGGGCAGGGGGCATGTTACTGGAGGGGGGCATGTTACGGGCAGGGGGCATGTTACGGGCAGGGGGCATGTTACGGGCAGGGGGCATGTTACGGGCAGGGGGCATGTTACGGGCAGGGGGCATGTTACTGGAGGGGGGCATGTTACGGGCAGGGGGCATGTTACGGGCAGGGGGAATGTTACGGGCAGGGGGCATGTTACGGGCAGAGGGCATGTTATGGGCAGGGGGCATGTTACGGGCAGGGGGCATGTTATGGGCAGGGGGCATGTTACGGGCAGGGGGCATGTTACGGGCAGGGGGAATGTTACTGGAGGGGGGCATGTTACGGGCAGGGGGCATGTTACGGGCAGGGGGCATGTTACTGGAGGGGGGCATGTTACGGGCAGGGGGCATGTTACTGGAGGGGGCATGTTACGGGCAGGGGGCATGTTACGGGCAGGGGACATGTTACGGGCAGGGGGAATGTTACTGGAGGGGGGCATGTTACGGGCAGGGGGCATGTTACTGGAGGGGGGCATGTTACGTGCAGGGGGCATGTTACTGGAGGGGGCATGTTACGGGCAGGGGGCATGTTACGGGCAGGGGGCATGTTACGGGCAGGGGGCATGTTACTGGAGGGGGGCATGTTACGGGCAGGGGGCATGTTACGGGCAGGGGGCATGTTACGGGCAGAGGGCATGTTACGGGCAGGGGGCATGTTACGGGCAGGGGGCATGTTACGGGCAGGGGGCATGTTACGGGCAGGGGGCATGTTACGGCCAGGGGGCATGTTACAGGCAGGGGGCATGTTACGGGCAGGGTGCATGTTACGGGCAGGGGGCATGTTACGGGCAGGGGGCATGTTACCGGCAGGGGGCATGTTACGGGCAGGGGGCATGTTACGGGCAGGGGGCATGTTACTGGAGGGGGGCATGTTACGGGCAGGGGGGCATGTTACGGGCAGGGGCCATGTTACGGGCAGGGGGCATGTTACGGGCAGGGGGCATGTTACTGGAGGGGGGCATGTTACGGGCAGGGGGCATGTTACGGGCAGGGGGCATGTTACGGGCAGGGGGCATGTTACTGGAGGGGGGCATGTTACGGGCAGGGGGCATGTTACTGGAGGGGGCATGTTACGGGCAGGGGGCATGTTACGGGCAGGGGACATGTTACGGGCAGGGGGAATGTTACTGGATGGGGGCATGTTACGGGCAGGGGGCATGTTACTGGAGGGGGGCATGTTACGTGCAGGGGGCATGTTACTGGAGGGGGGCATGTTACGGGCAGGGGGCATGTTACAGGCAGGGGGCATGTTACTTGAGGGGGGCATGTTACGGGCAGGGGGCATGTTACAGGCGGGGGGCATGTTACGGACAGGGGGGCATGTTACGGGGAGGGGGCATGTTACGGGCAGGGGGGCATGTTACGGGCAGGGGGCATGTTACGGGCAGGGGGCATGTTACTGGAGGGGGGCATGTTACGGGCAGGGGGCATGTTACGCGCAGGGGGCATGATACACGCAGGGGGGCATGTTACGGGCAGGGGGGCATGTTACGGGCAGGGGGCATGTTACTGGAGGGGGGCATGTTACGGGCAGGGGGCATGTTACGGGCAGGGGGCATGTTACGGGCAGGGGCATGTTACTGGCAGGGGGGCATGTTACTGGCAGGGGGGCATGTTACGGGCAGGGGGCATGTTACTGGCAGGGGGCATGTTACGGGCAGGGGGCATGTTACGGGCAGGGGGCATGTTACGGGCAGGGGGCATGTTACGGGCAGGGGGCATGTTACCGGCAGGGGCATGTTACGGGCAGGGGGCATGTTACGGGCAGGGGGCATGTTACTGGAGGGGGGCATGTTACGGGCAGGGGGGCATGTTACGGGCAGGGGGCATGTTACTGGAGGGGGGCATGTTACGGGCAGGGGGGCATGTTACGGGCAGGGGCCATGTTACGGGCAGGGGGCATGTTACGGGCAGGGGGCATGTTACTGGAGGGGGGCATGTTACGGGCAGGGGGCATGTTACGGGCAGGGGGCATGTTACGGGCAGGGGGCATGTTACTGGAGGGGGGCATGTTACGGGCAGGGGGCATGTTACTGGAGGGGGCATGTTACGGGCAGGGGGCATGTTACGGGCAGGGGACATGTTACGGGCAGGGGGAATGTTACTGGAGGGCGGCATGTTACGGGCAGGGGGCATGTTACTGGAGGGGGGCATGTTACGTGCAGGGGGCATGTTACTGGAGGGGGGCATGTTACGGGCAGGGGGCATGTTACAGGCAGGGGGCATGTTACTTGAGGGGGGCATGTTACAGGCAGGGGGCATGTTACAGGCGGGGGGCATGTTACTGGAGGGGGGCATATTACGGGCAGGGGGCATGTTACGTGCAGGGGGCATGTTACAGACAGGGGGCATGTTACGGGCAGGGGGGCATGTTACGGGGAGGGGGCATGTTACGGGCAGGGGGGCATGTTACGGGCAGGGGGCATGTTACTGGAGGGGGGCATGTTACGGGCAGGGGGCATGTTACGCGCAGGGGGCATGATACACGCAGGGGGGCATGTTACGGGCAGGGGGGCATGTTACGGGCAGGGGGCATGTTACTGGAGGGGGGCATGTTACGGGCAGGGGGCATGTTACGGGCAGGGGGCATGTTACGGGCAGGGGGCATGTTACTGGAGGGGGGCATGTTACGGGCAGGGGGCATGTTACGGGCAGGGGGCATGTTACGGGCAGGGGGCATGTTACGGGCAGGGGGCATGTTACGGGCAGGGGGCATGTTACTGGAGGGGGGCATGTTACGGGCAGGGGGCATGTTACGGGCAGGGGGCATGTTACGGGCAGGGGGCATGTTACGGGCAGAGGGCAAGTTATGGGCAGGGGGCATGTTACGGGCAGGGGGCATGTTAGGGGCAGGGGGCATGTTACGGGCAGGGGGCATGTTACGGGCAGGGGGCATGTTACGGGCAGGGGGGCATGTTACAGGCAGGGGGGCATGTTACGGGCAGGGGGGCATGTTACGGGCAGGCGGCATGTTACGGGCAGGGGGGCATGTTACGGGCAGGCGGCATGTTACGGGCAGGGGGGCATGTTACGGGCAGGGGGCATGTTACGGGCAGGGGGCATGTTACGGGCAGGGGGGCATGTTACAGGCAGGGGGCATGTTACGGGCAGGGGGCATGTTACGGGCAGGGGGCATGTTACGGGCAGGGGGGCATGTTACGGGCAGGGGGGCATGTTACGGGCAGGGGGGCATGTTACGGGCAGGGGGCATGTTACGGGCAGGGGGCATGTTACGGGCAGGGGGCATGTTACGGGCAGGGGGGCATGTTACGGGCAGGGGGCATGTTAAGGGCAGGGGCATGTTACGGGCAGGGGGCATGTTACGGGCAGGGGGCATGTTACGGGCAGGGGGCATGTTACTGGAGGGGGGCATGTTACGTGCAGGGGGCATGTTACTGGAGCGGGGCATGTTACGGGCAGGGGGCATGTTACAGGCAGGGGGCATGTTACAGGAGGGGGGCATATTACGGGCAGGGGGCATGTTACGGGCAGGGGGCATGTTACAGGCAGGGGGCATGTTACGGGCAGGGGGGCATGTTACGGGCAGGGGGCATGTTACGGGCAGGGGGCATGTTACGGGCAGGGGGGCATGTTACGGGCAGGGGGCATGTTACGGGCAGGGGGCATGTTACGGGCAGGGGGGCATGTTACGGGCAGGGGGCATGTTACGGGCAGGGGGGCATGTTACGGGCAGGGGGCATGTTACGGGCAGGGGGCATGTTACGGGCAGGGGGGCATGTTACAGGCAGGGGGGCATGATACGGGCAGGGGGGCATGTTACGGGCAGGGGGCATGTTACGGGCAGGGGGCATGTTACGGGCAGGGGGGCATGTTACGGGCAGGGGGCATGTTACGGGCAGGGGGCATGTTACGGGCAGGGGGGCATGTTACGGGCAGGGGGCATGTTACGGGCAGGGGGGCATGTTACGGGCAGGGGGCATGTTACTGGAGGGGGGCATGTTACGGGCAGGGGGCATGTTACGGGCAGGGGGCATGTTACGGGCAGGGGGCATGTTACGGGCAGGGGGCATGTTACGGGCAGGGGGCATGTTACTGGAGGGGGGCATGTTACGGGCAGGGGGCATGTTACGGGCAGGGGGAATGTTACGGGCAGGGGGCATGTTACGGGCAGAGGGCATGTTATGGGCAGGGGGCATGTTACGGGCAGGGGGCATGTTATGGGCAGGGGGCATGTTACGGGCAGGGGGCATGTTACGGGCAGGGGGCATGTTACTGGAGGGGGGCATGTTACGGGCAGGGGCCATGTTACTGGAGGGGGGCATGTTACGTGCAGGGGGCATGTTACTGGAGGGGGGCATGTTACGGGCAGGGGGCATGTTACAGGCAGGGGGCATGTTACTTGAGGGGGGCATGTTACTGGAGGGGGCATGTTACGCGCAGGGGGCATGTTACAGGGGGGGGCATGTTACTGGAGGGGGGCATGTTACGGGCAGGGGGCATGTTACGGGCAGGGGGCATGTTACAGGCAGGGGGCATGTTACGGGCAGGGGGGGCATGTTACGGGCAGGGGGCATGTTACGGGCAGGGGGCATGTTACGGGCAGGGGGGCATGTTACGGGCAGGGGGCATGTTACGGGCAGGGGGGCATGTTACGGGCAGGGGGCATCTTACGGGCAGGGGGCATGTTACGGGCAGGGGGCATGTTACGGGCAGGGGGCATGTTACGGGCAGGGGGGCATGTTACAGGCAGGGGCATGTTACGGGCAGGGGGCATGTTACGGGCAGGGGGCATGTTACGGGCAGGGGACATGTTACGGGCAGGGGGGCATGTTACCGGCAGGGGGCATGTTACGGGCAGGGGGCATGTTACGGGCAGGGGGGCATGTTACGGGCAGGGGACATGTTAAGGGCAGGGGCATGTTACGGGCAGGGGGCATGTTACGGGCAGGGGGCATGTTACAGGAGGGGCATGTTACGGGCAGGGGGCATGTTACGGGCAGGGGCATGTTACGGGCAGGGGTGCATGTTACGGGCAGGGCGCATGTTACGGGCAGGGGGGCATGTTACGGGCAGGGGGCATGGTACGGGCAGGGGGCATGTTACGGGCAGGGGGCATGTTACGGGCAGGGGGCATGTTACGGGCAGGGGGCATGTTACAGGCAGGGGACATGTTACAGGCAGGGGGGCATGTTACGGGCAGGGGGGCATGTTACTGGAGGAGGGCATGTTACGGGCAGGGGGGCATGTTACGGGCAGGGGGCATGTTACTGGAGGGGGGCATGTTACGGGCAGGGGGGCATGTTACGGGCAGGGGGCATGTTACTGGAGGGTGCCATGTTACGGGCAGGGTGCATGTTACGGGCAGGGGGCATGTTATGGGCAGGGTGCATGTTATGGGCAGGGGGCATGTTACGGGCAGGGGGCATGTTACGGGCAGGGGGCATGTTACGGGCAGGGGGCATGTTACTGGAGGGGGGCATGTTACGGACAGGGGGCATGTTACGGGCAGGGGGCATGTTACGGGCAGGGGGCATGTTACTGGGGGGGGCATGTTACTGGAGCGGGGCATGTTACGGGCAGGGGGCATGTTACGGGCAGGGGGCATGTTACGGGCAGGGGGCATGTTACAGGCAGGGGGCATGTTACGGGCAAAGGGGCATGTTACGGGCAGGGGGCATGTTACGGGCAGGGGGCATGTTACGGGCAGGGGGCATGTTACGGGCAGGGGGCATGTTACGGGCAGGGGGCATGTTATTGGAGGGGGGCATGTTACGGGCAGAGGGCATGTTACGGGCAGGGGGCATGTTACAGGCAGGGGGCATGTTACGGGCAGGGGGCATGTTACAGGCAGGGGGCATGTTACGGGCAGGGGGCATGTTACGGGCAGGGGGCATGTTACGGGCAGGGGGGCATGTTACGGGCAGGGGGCATGTTACGGGCAGGGGGGCATGTTACGGGCAGGGGGCATGTTACGGGCAGGGGGCATGTTACGGGCAGGGGGCATGTTACGGGCAGGGGGCATGTTACGGGCAGCGGGCATGTTAGGGCAGGGGGCATGTTACGGGCAGGGGGCATGTTACTGGAGGGGGCATGTTACGGGCAGGGGGCATGTTACGGGCAGAGGGCATGTTACGGGCAGGGGGGCATGTTACGGGCAGGGGGCATGTTACGGGCAGGGGGCGTGTTACGGGCAGCGGGCATGTTAGGGCAGGGGGCATGTTACGGGCAGGGGGCATGTTACGGGCAGGGGCATGTTACTGGAGCGGGGCATGTTACGGGCAGGGGGCATGTTACTGGCAGGGGGCATGTTACGGGCAGGGGGCATCTTATGGGCAGGGGGCATGTTACTGGAGGGGGGCATGTTACGGGCAGGGGGCATGTTACGGGCAGGGGGCATGTTACTGGAGGGGTGCATGTTACGGGCAGGGGGGCATGTTACGGGCAGGGGGCATGTTACTGGAGGGGGGCATGTTACGGGCAGGGGGCATGTTACTGGAGGGGGGCATGTTACGGGCAGGGGGCATGTTACGGGCAGGGGGCATGTTACTGGAGGGGGGCATGTTACTGGCAGGGGGGCATGTTACTGGCAGGGGACATGTTACGGGCAGGGGGCATGTTACTGGAGGGGGGCATGTTACGGGCAGGGGGCATGTTACTGGAGGGGGGCATGTTACGTGCAGGGGGCATGTTACTGGAGGGGGGCATGTTACGGGCAGGGGGCATGTTACAGGCAGGGGGCATGTTACTTGAGGGGGGCATGTTACGGGCAGGGGGCACGTTACAGGCGGGGGGCATGTTACTGGAGGGGGGCATGTTACGGGCAGGGGGCATGTTACGGGCAGGGGGCATGTTACAGGCAGGGGGCATGTTACGGGCAGGGGGCATGTTACGGGCAGGGGGGCATGTTACGGGCAGGGGGCATGTTACGGGCAGGGGGGCATGTTATGGGCAGGGGGCATGTTACAGGCAGGGGGCATGTTACGGGCAGGGGGGCATGTTACGGGCAGGGGGCATGTTACGGGCAGGGGGCATGTTACGGGCAGGGGGGCATGTTACGGGCAGGGGGCATATTACGGGCAGGGGGCATGTTACGGGCAGGGGGGCATGTTACGGGCAGGGGGCATGTTACGGGCAGGGGGGCATGTTACGGGCAGGGGGCATGTTACGGGCAGGGGCATGTTACGGGCAGGGGGGATGTTACAGGCAGGGGGGCATGTTACGGGCAGGGGGGCATGTTACGGGCAGGGGGCATGTTACGGGCAGGGGGCATGTTACGGGCAGGGGGGCATGTTACGGGCAGGGGGCATGTTACGGGCAGGGGGCATGTTACGGGCAGGGGGGCATGTTACGGCCAGGGGGCATGTTACGGGCAGGGGGCATGTTACTGGAGGGGGGCATGTTACGGGCAGGGGGCATGTTACGAGCAGGGGGCATGTTACGGGCAGGGGGCATGTTACGGGCAGGGGAGAATGTTACGGGCAGGGGGCATGTTACGGGCAGGAGGCATGTTACGGGCAGGGGGCATGTTACGGGCATGGGGCATGTTACGGGCAGGGGACATGTTACGGGCAGGGGGGCATGTTACCGGCAGGGGGCATGTTACGGGCAGGGGGCATGTTACGGGCAGGGGGCATGTTACGGGCAGGGGGCATGTTACAGGCAGGGGACATGTTACGGGCAGGGGGGCATGTTACGGGCAGGGGGGCATGTTACAGGGAGGGTGCATGTTACTGGAGGAGGGCATGTTACGGGCAGGGGGGCATGTTACGGGCAGGGGCATGTTACTGGAGGGGGGCATGTTACGGGCAGGGGGCATGTTACTGGCAGGGGGCATGTTACGGGCAGGGGGCATGTTACGGGCAGGGGGCATGTTACGGGCAGGGGGCATGTTACAGGCAGGGGGCATGTTACGGGCAGGGGGCATGTTACGGGCAGGGGGCATGTTACAGGCAGGGGGCATGTTACGGGCAAAGGGGCATGTTACGGGCAGGGGGCATGTTACGGGCAGGGGGCATGTTACGGGCAGGGGGCATGTTATTGGAGGGGGGCATGTTACGGGCAGGGGGCATCTTATGGGCAGGGGGCATGTTATGGGCAGAGGGCATGTTACGGGCAGGGGGCATGTTACAGGCAGGGGGCATGTTACGGGCAGGGGGCATGTTACGGGCAGGGGGCATGTTACAGGCAGGGGGCATGTTACGGGCAGGGGGCATGTTACGGGCAGGGGGCATGTTACGGGCAGGGGGCATGTTACGGGCAGGGGGCATGTTACGGGCAGCGGGCATGTTAGGGCAGGGGGCATGTTACGGGCAGGGGGCATGTTACTGGAGGGGTGTATGTTACGGGCAGGGGGCATGTTACGGGCAGAGGGCATGTTACGGGCAGGGGGGCATGTTACGGGCAGGGGGCATGTTACGGGCAGGGGGCATGTTACGGGCAGGGGGCATGTTACGGGCAGGGGGCATGTTACTGGAGGGGTGTATGTTACGGGCAGGGGGCATGTTACGGGCAGAGGGCATGTTACGGGCAGGGGGGCATGTTACGGGCAGGGGGCATGTTACGGGCAGGGGGCATGTTACGGGCAGGGGGGCATGTTACGGGCAGGGGGCATGTTACGGGCAGGGGGCATGTTACGGGCAGCGGGCATGTTAGGGCAGGGGGCATGTTACGGGCAGGGGGCATGTTACGGGCAGGGGGCATGTTACTGGAGGGGGGCATGTTACGGGCAGGGGGGCATGTTACTGGCAGGGGGCATGTTACGGGCAGGGGGCATCTTATGGGCAGGGGGCATGTTACTGGAGGGGGGCATGTTACGGGCAGGGGGCATGTTACGGGCAGGGGGCATGTTACTGGAGGGGGGCATGTTACGGGCAGGGGGGCATGTTACGGGCAGGGGGCATGTTACGGGCAGGGGGCATGTTACGGGCAGGGGGCATGTTACTGGAGGGGGGCATGTTACGGGCAGGGGGCATGTTACGGGCAGGGGGCATGTTACGGGCAGGGGGCATGTTACTGGCAGGGGACATGTTACGGGCAGGGGGCATGTTACTGGAGGGGGGCATGTTACGTGCAGGGGGCATGTTACTGGAGGGGGGCATGTTACGGGCAGGGGGCATGTTACAGGCAGGGGGCATGTTACTTGAGGGGGGCATGTTACGGGCAGGGGGCATGTTACAGGCGGGGGGCATGTTACTGGAGGGGGGCATATTACGGGCAGGGGCATTTTACGGGCAGGGGGCATGTTACAGACAGGGGGCATGTTACGGGCAGGGGGGCATGTTACGGGCAGGGGGCATGTTACGGGCAGGGGGCATGTTACGGGCAGGGGGGCATGTTACGGGCAGGGGGCATGTTACGGGCAGGGGGCATGTTACGGGCAGGGGGGCATGTTACGGGCAGGGGGCATGTTACGGGCAGGGGGGCATGTTACGGGCAGGGGGCATGTTACGGGCAGGGGGCATGTTACGGGCAGGGGGGCATGTTACAGGCAGGGGGCATGTTACGGGCAGGGGGGCATGTTACGGGCAGGGGGCATGTTACGGGCAGGGGGCATGTTACGGGCAGGGGGCATGTTACAGGCAGGGGGCATGTTATTGGAGGGGGGCATGTTACGGGCAGGGGGCATGTTACGGGCAGGGGGCATGTTACGGGCAGGGGGCATGTTACTGGAGGGGGGCATGTTACGGGCAGGGGGGCATGTTACTGGCAGGGGGCATGTTACGGGCAGGGGGCATGTTACGGGCAGGGGGCATGTTATTGGAGGGGGGCATGTTACGGGCAGAGGGCATGTTACGGGCAGGGGGCATGTTACAGGCAGGGGGCATGTTACGGGCAGGGGGCATGTTACAGGCAGGGGGCATGTTACGGGCAGGGGGCATGTTACGGGCAGGGGGCATGTTACGGGCAGGGGGCATGTTACGGGCAGGGGGCATGTTACGGGCAGCGGGCATGTTAGGGCAGGGGGCATGTTACGGGCAGGGGGCATGTTACTGGAGGGGGGCATGTTACGGGCAGGGGGCATGTTACGGGCAGAGGGCATGTTACGGGCAGATGGGCATGTTACGGGCAGGGGGCATGTTACGGGCAGGGGGCATGTTACGGGCAGGGGGGCATGTTACGGGCAGGGGGCATGTTACGGGCAGGGGGCATGTTACGGGCAGCGGGCATGTTAGGGCAGGGGGCATGTTACGGGCAGGGGGCATGTTACGGGCAGGGGGCATGTTACTGGAGGGGGGCATGTTACGGGCAGGGGGGCATGTTACTGGCAGGGGGCATGTTACGGGCAGGGGGTATCTTATGGGCAGGGGGCATGTTACTGGAGGGGGGCATGTTACGGGCAGGGGGCATGTTACGGGCAGGGGGCATGTTACTGGAGGGGGGCATGTTACGGGCAGGGGGCATGTTACGGGCAGGGGGCATGTTACGGGCAGGGGGCATGTTACGGGCAGGGGGCATGTTACTGGAGGGGGGCATGTTACGGGCAGGGGGCATGTTACTGGAGGGGGGCATGTTACGGGCAGGGGGCATGTTACGGGCAGGGGGCATGTTACTGGAGGGGGGCATGTTACGGGCAGGGGGCATGTTACGGGCAGGGGGCATGTTACTGGAGGGGGCATGTTACGGGCAGGGGGGCATGTTACTGGCAGGGGACATGTTACGGGCAGGGGGCATGTTACTGGAGGGGGGCATGTTACGGGCAGGGGGCATGTTACTGGAGGGGGCATGTTACGTGCAGGGGGCCTGTTACTGGAGGGGGGCATGTTACGGGCAGGGGGCATGTTACAGGCAGTGGGCATGTTACTTGAGGGGGGCATGTTACGGGCAGGGGCATGTTACAGGCGGGGGACATGTTACTGGAGGGGGGCATATTACGGGCAGGGGGCATGTTACGGGCAGGGGGCATGTTACAGACAGGGGGCATGTTACGGGCAGGGGGGCATGTTACGGGCAGGGGGCATGTTACGGGCAGGGGGCATGTTACGGGCAGGGGGGCATGTTACGGGCAGGGGGCATGTTACGGGCAGGGGGCATGTTACGGGCAGGGGGGCATGTTACGGGCAGGGGGCATGTTACGGGCAGGGGGGCATGTTACGGGCAGGGGGCATGTTACGGGCAGGGGGCATGTTACGGGCAGGGGGGCATGTTACGGGCAGGGGGCATGTTACGGGCAGGGGGGCATGTTACGGGCAGGGGGCATGTTACGGGCAGGGGGCATGTTACGGGCAGGGGGCATGTTACGGGCAGGGGGCATGTTACGGGCAGGGGGCATGTTACTGGAGGGGGGCATGATACACGCAGGGGGCATGTTACGCGCAGGGGGCATGATACACGCAGGGGGGCATGTTACGGCAGGGGGGCATGTTACGGGCAGGGGGCATGTTACGGGCAGGGGGCATGTTACGGGCAGGGGGCATGTTACGGGCAGGGGGCATGTTACGGGCAGGGGGCATGTTACGGGCAGGGGGAATGTTACGGGCAGGGGGCATGTTACGGGCAGAGGGCATGTTACGGGCAGGGGGCATGTTACGGGCAGGGGGCATGTTACGGGCAGGGGGCATGTTACGGGCAGGGGGCATGTTACGGGCAGGGGGCATGTTACGGGCAGGGGGGCATGTTACGGGCAGGGGGCATGTTACGGGCAGGGGGCATGTTACGGGCAGGGGGCATGTTACTGGAGGGGGGCATGTTATGGGCAGGGGGGCATGTTACTGGCAGGGGACATGTTACGGGCAGGGGGCATGTTACTGGAGGGGGGCATGTTACGGGCAGGGGGCATGTTACTGGAGGGGGCATGTTACGTGCAGGGGGCATGTTACTGGAGGGGGCATGTTACGGGCAGGGGGCATGTTACAGGCAGGGGGCATGTTACTTGAGGGGGGCATGTTACGGGCAGGGGGCATGTTACAGGCGGGGGGCATGTTACTGGAGGGGGGCATATTACGGGCAGGGGGCATGTTACGGGCAGGGGGCATGTTACAGACAGGGGGCATGTTACGGGCAGGGGGGCATGTTACGGGCAGGGGGCATGTTACGGGCAGGGGGCATGTTACGGGCAGGGGGGCATGTTACGGGCAGGGGGCATGTTACGGGCAGGGGGCATGTTACGGGCAGGGGGGGCATGTTACGGGCAGGGGGCATGTTACGGGCAGGGGGGCATGTTACGGGCAGGGGGCATGTTACGGGCAGGGGGCATGTTACGGGCAGGGGGGCATGTTACAGGCAGGGGGCATGTTACGGGCAGGGGGGCATGTTACGGGCAGGGGGCATGTTACGGGCAGGGGGCATGTTACGGGCATGGGGGCATGTTACGGGCAGGGGGCATGTTACGGGAGGGGGCATGTTACGGGCAGGGGGGCATGTTACGGGCAGGGGGCATGTTACGGGCAGGGGGCATGTTACTGGAGGGGGGCATGTTACGGGCAGGGGGCATGTTACGCGCAGGGGGCATGATACACGCAGGGGGCATGTTACGGGCAGGGGGACATGTTACGGGCAGGGGGCATGTTACTGGAGGGGGGCATGTTACGGGCAGGGGGCATGTTACGGGCAGGGGGAATGTTACGGGCAGGGGGCATGTTACGGGCAGAGGGCATGTTATGGGCAGGGGGCATGTTACGGGCAGGGGGGCATGTTACTGGAGGGGGGCATGTTACGGGCAGGGGGCATGTTACGGGCAGGGGGCATGTTACGGGCAGGGGGCATGTTACGGGCAGGGGGCATGTTACGGGCAGGGGGCATGTTACGGGCAGGGGGCATGTTACGGGCAGGGGGCATGTTACGGGCAGGGGCATGTTACCGGCAGGGGCATGTTACTGGAGGGGGGCATGTTACTGGAGGGGGGCATGTTACGAACAGGGGCATGTTACGGGCAGGGGGCATGTTACGGGCAGGTGGCATGTTACGGGCAGGGGGGCATGTTACAGGCAGGGGGCATGTTACGGGCAGGGGGGCATGTTACGGGCAGGGGGCATGTTACGGGCAGGGGGCATGTTACGGGCATGGGGGCATGTTACGGGCAGGGGGCATGTTACGGGAGGGGGCATGTTACGGGCAGGGGGGCATGTTACGGGCAGGGGGGCATGTTACGGGCAGGGGGCATGTTACTGGAGGGGGGCATATTACGGGCAGGGGGCATGTTACGCGCAGGGGGCATGATACACGCAGGGGCATGTTACGGGCAGGGGGACATGTTACGGGCAGGGGGCATGTTACTGGAGGGGGGCATGTTACGGGCAGGGGGCATGTTACGGGCAGGGGGCATGTTACGGGCAGGGGGCATGTTACGGGCAGGGGGCATGTTACGGGCAGGGGGCATGTTACGGGCAGGGGGCATGTTACGGGCAGGGGGCATGTTACGGGCAGGGGGCATGTTACTGGAGGGGGGCATGTTACTGGAGGGGGGCATGTTACTGGAGGCCTGTACGGAGGGGGCATGTTATGGGCAGGGGGTATGTTACGGGCAGGGGGCATGTTACTGGAGGGGGGCATGTTACGGGCAGGGGGCATGTTACAGGCAGGGGGGCATGTTACGGGCAGGGGGCATGTTACAGGCGGGGGGCATGTTACTGGAGGGGGGCATGTTACTGGAACTGGCAGGGGGCATGTTACGGGCAGGGGGCATGTTACGGGCAGGGGGCATGTTACGGGCAGGGGGGCATGTTACGGGCAGGGGGCATGTTACGGGCAGGGGGCATGTTACGGGCAGGGGGGCATGTTACGGGCAGGGGGCATGTTACGGGCAGGGGGCATGTTACGGGCAGGGGGGCATGTTACGGGCAGGCGGCATGTTACGGGCAGGGGGGCATGTTACGGGCAGGGGGCATGTTACGGGCAGGGGGCATGTTACGGGCAGTGGGGCATGTTACAGGCAGGGGGCATGTTACGAGCAGGGGGGCATGTTACGGGCAGGGGGCATGTTACGGGCAGGGGACATGTTACGGGCAGGGGGGCATGTTACAGGAGGGGGCATGTTACGGGCAGGGGGCATGTTACGGGCAGGGGGCATGTTACGGGCTGGGGGCATGTTCCGTCAGGGGTGCATGTTACGGGCAGGGGGCATGTTACGGGCAGGGGGGCATGTTACGGGCAGGGGGCATGTTACGGGCAGGGGGCATGTTACGGGCAGGGGGCATGTTACGGGCAGGGGGGCATGTTACGGGCAGGGGGCATGTTACGGGCAGGGGGCATGTTACGGGCAGGGGGCATGTTACAGGCAGGGGACATGTTACGGGCAGGGGGGCATGTTACGGGCAGGGGGGCATGTTACGGGCAGGGGGCATGTTACAGGCAGGGGACATGTTACGGGCAGGGGGCATGTTACGGGCAGGGGGCATGTTACGGGCAGGGGGCATGTTACGGGCAGGGGGCATGTTACGGGCAGGGGGGCATGTTACAGGCAGGGGACATGTTACGGTCAGGGGGCATGTTACGGGCAGGGGGCATGTTACGGGCAGGGGGCATGTTACGGGCAGGGGGCATGTTACGGGCAGGGGGGCATGTTACGGGGAGGGGGCATGTTACTGGAGGAGGGCATGTTACGGGCAGGGGGGCATGTTACGGGCAGGGGGCATGTTACTGGAGGGGGCCATGTTACGGGCAGGGGGCATGTTACGGGCAGGGGGCATGTTATGGGCAGGGGGCATGTTACGGGCAGGGGGCATGTTACGGGCAGGGGGCATGTTACGGGCAGGGGGCATGTTACTGGAGGGGGGCATGTTACGGGCAGGGGGCATGTTACGGGCAGGGGGCATGTTACGGGCAGGGGGCATGTTACTGGAGGGGGGCCTGTTACGGGCAGGGGGGCATGTTACGGGCAGGGGGCATGTTACGGTCAGGGGGCATGTTACGGGCAGGGGGCATGTTACGGGCAGGGGGCATGTTACAGGCAGGGGGGCATGTTACTGGAGGGGGCATGTTACGGGCAGGGGGCATGTTACGGGCAGGGGGGCATGTTACGGGCAGGGGGCATGTTACAGGCAGGGGGCATGTTACGGGCAAAGGGGCATGTTACGGGCAGGGGGCATGTTACGGGCAGGGGGCATGTTACAGGCAGGGGGGCATGTTACTGGAGGGGGCATGTTACGGGCAGGGGGCATGTTACGGGCAGGGGGCATGTTACGGGCAGAGGGCATGTTACGGGCAGGAGGCATGTTACAGGCAGGGGGCATGTTACTGGAGGGGGGCATGTTACGGGCAGAAGGCATGTTACGGGCAGGGGGCATGTTACAGGCAGGGGGCATGTTACGGGCAGGAGGCATGTTACTGGCAGGGGGGCATGTTACGGGCAGGGGGCATGTTACGGGCAGGGGGCATGTTACGGGCAGGAGGCATGTTATTGGAGGGGGGCATGTTACGGGCAGAGGGCATGTTACGGGCAAGGGGCATGTTACAGGCAGGGGGCATGTTACGGGCAGGGGGCATGTTACAGGCAGGGGGCATGTTACGGGCAGGGGGCATGTTACGGGCAGGGGGCATGTTACGGGCAGGGGGCATGTTACGGGCAGCGGGCATGTTAGGGCAGAGGGCATGTTACGGGCAGGGGGCATGTTACTGGAGGGGGGGCATGTTATTGGAGGGGGGCATGATACGGGCAGGGGGCATGTTACGGGCAGAGGGCATGTTACGGGCAGGAGGGCATGTTACGGGCAGGGGGGCATGTTACGGGCAGGGGGCATGTTACGGGCAGGGGGCATGTTACGGGCAGGGGGCATGTTACGGCCAGGGGGGCATGTTACGGGCAGGGGGGCATGTTACGGGCAGGGGGCATGTTACGGGCAGGGGGCATGTTACGGGCAGGGGGCATGTTACTGGAGGGGGCATGTTACGGGCAGGGGGCATGTTACGGGCAGGGGGCATGTTACTGGAGGGGGGCATGTTACGGGCAGGGGGGCATGTTACGGGCAGGGGGCATGTAACGGGCAGGGGGCATGTAACGGGCAGGGGGCATGTTACGGGCAGGGGGCATGTTACTGGAGGGGGGCATGTTACGGGCTGGGGGCATGTTACTTGATGGGGGCATGTTACGGGCAGGGGGCATGTTACGGGCAGGGGGCATGTTACGGGCAGGGGGCATGTTACGGGAGGGGTCATGTTACGGGCAGAGGGCATGTTACGGGCAGGGGGCATGTTACTTCAGGGGGGCATGTTACAGGCAGGGGGCATGTTACGGGCAGGGGGGCATGTTACGGGCAGGGGGCATGTTACGGGCAGGGAACATGTTACGGGCAGGGGGGCATGTTACAGGAGGGGGCATGTTACGGGCAGGGGGCATGTTACGGGCAGGGGGGAATGTTACGGGCAGGGGGCATGTTACGGGCAGGGGGCATGTTACGGGCAGGGGGCATGTTACGGGCAGGGGGCATGTTACAGGCAGGGGACATGTTACGGGCAGGGGGGCATGTTACGGGCAGGAGGGCATGTTACGGGCAGGGGGCATGTTACAGGCAGGGGACATGTTACGGGCAGGGGGCATGTTACGGGCAGGGGGCATGTTACGGGCAGGGGGGCATGTTACGGGCAGGGGGCATGTTACGGGCAGGGGGGCATGTTACAGGCAGGGGACATGTTACGGTCAGGGGGCATGTTACGGGCAGGGGGCATGTTACGGGCAGGGGGCATGTTACGGGCAGGGGGCATGTTCCGGGCAGGGGGGCATGTTACGGGGAGGGGGCATGTTACTGGAGGAGGGCATGTTACGGGCAGGGGGGCATGTTACGGGCAGGGGGCATGTTACTGGAGGGGGCCATGTTACGGGCAGGGGGCATGTTACGGGCAGGGGGCATGTTATGGGCAGGGGGCATGTTACGGGCAGGGGGCATGTTACGGGCAGGGGGCATGTTACGGGCAGGGGGCATGTTACTGGAGGGGGGCATGTTACGGGCAGGGGGCATGTTACGGGCAGGGGGCATGTTACGGGCAGGGGGCATGTTACTGGAGGGGGGCCTGTTACGGGCAGGGGGCATGTTACGGGCAGGGGGCATGTTACGGTCAGGGGGCATGTTACGGGCAGGGGGCATGTTACGGGCAGGGGCATGTTACAGGCAGGGGGGCATGTTACTGGAGGGGGCATGTTACGGGCAGGGGGCATGTTACGGGCAGGGGGGCATGTTACGGGCAGGGGGCATGTTACAGGCAGGGGGATGTTACGGGCAGAGGGCATGTTACGGGCAGGAGGCATGTTACAGGCAGGGGGCATGTTACTGGAGGGGGGCATGTTACGGGCAGAAGGCATGTTACGGGCAGGGGGGCATGTTACAGGAGGGGGCATGTTACGGGCAGGGGGCATGTTACGGGCAGGGGGCATGTTACGGGCTGGGGGCATGTTCCGTCAGGGGTGCATGTTACGGGCAGGGGGCATGTTACGGGCAGGGGGGCATGTTACGGGCAGGGGGCATGTTACGGGCAGGGGGCATGTTACGGGCAGGGGGCATGTTACGGGCAGGGGGGCATGTTACGGGCAGGGGGCATGTTACGGGCAGGGGGCATGTTACGGGCAGGGGGCATGTTACAGGCAGGGGACATGTTACGGGCAGGGGGGCATGTTACGGGCAGGGGGGCATGTTACGGGCAGGGGGCATGTTACAGGCAGGGGACATGTTACGGGCAGGGGGCATGTTACGGGCAGGGGGCATGTTACGGGCAGGGGGGCATGTTACGGGCAGGGGGCATGTTACGGGCAGGGGGGCATGTTACAGGCAGGGGACATGTTACGGTCAGGGGGCATGTTACGGGCAGGGGGCATGTTACGGGCAGGGGGCATGTTACGGGCAGGGGGCATGTTACGGGCAGGGGGCATGTTACGGGCAGGGGGCATGTTACGGGGAGGGGGCATGTTACTGGAGGAGGGCATGTTACGGGCAGGGGGGCATGTTACGGGCAGGGGGCATGTTACTGGAGGGGGCCATGTTACGGGCAGGGGGCATGTTACGGGCAGGGGGCATGTTACGGGCAGGGGGCATGTTACGGGCAGGGGGCATGTTACGGGCAGGGGGCATGTTACGGGCAGGGGGCATGTTACTGGAGGGGGGCATGTTACGGGCAGGGGGCATGTTACGGGCAGGGGGCATGTTACGGGCAGGGGGCATGTTACTGGAGGGGGGCCTGTTACGGGCAGGGGGCATGTTACGGGCAGGGGGCATGTTACGGTCAGGGGGCATGTTACGGGCAGGGGGCATGTTACGGGCAGGGGGCATGTTACAGGCAGGGGGGCATGTTACTGGAGGGGGCATGTTACGGGCAGGGGGCATGTTACAGGCAGGGGGCATGTTACGGGCAAAGGGGCATGTTACGGGCAGGGGGCATGTTACGGGCAGGGGGCATGTTACAGGCAGGGGGGCATGTTACTGGAGGGGGCATGTTACGGGCAGGGGGCATGTTACGGGCAGGGGGCATGTTGCGGGCAGAGGGCATGTTACGGGCAGGAGGCATGTTACAGGCAGGGGGCATGTTACTGGAGGGGGGCATGTTACGGGCAGAAGGCATGTTACGGGCAGGGGGCATGTTACAGGCAGGGGGCATGTTACGGGCAGGAGGCATGTTACTGGCAGGGGGGCATGTTACGGGCAGGGGGCATGTTACGGGCAGGGGGCATGTTACGGGCAGGAGGCATGTTATTGGAGGGGGGCATGTTACGGGCAGAGGGCATGTTACGGGCAAGGGGCATGTTACAGGCAGGGGGCATGTTACGGGCAGGGGGCATGTTACAGGCAGGGGGCATGTTACGGGCAGGGGGCATGTTACGGGCAGGGGGCATGTTACGGGCAGGGGGCATGTTACGGGCAGCGGGCATGTTAGGGCAGAGGGCATGTTACGGGCAGGGGGCATGTTACTGGAGGGGGGGCACGTTATTGGAGGGGGGCATGATACGGGCAGGGGGCATGTTACGGGCAGAGGGCATGTTACGGGCAGGAGGGCATGTTACGGGCAGGGGGGCATGTTACGGGCAGGGGGCATGTTACGGGCAGGGGGCATGTTACGGGCAGGGGGCATGTTACGGCCAGGGGGGCATGTTACGGGCAGGGGGGCATGTTACGGGCAGGGGGCATGTTACGGGCAGGGGGCATGTTACGGGCAGGGGGCATGTTACTGGAGGGGGCATGTTACGGGCAGGGGGCATGTTACGGGCAGGGGGCATGTTACTGGAGGGGGGCATGTTACGGGCAGGGGGCATGTTACGGGCAGGGGCATGTTACGGGCAGGGGGCATGTTACGGGCAGGGGGCATGTTACTGGAGGGGGGCATGTTACGGGCTGGGGGCATGTTACTTGATGGGGGCATGTTACGGGCAGGGGGCATGTTACGGGCAGGGGGCATGTTACGGGCGGGGGCATGTTACGGGCAGGGGGGCATGTTACGGGCAGGGGGCATGTTACGGGCAGGGGGCATGTTACGGGCAGGGGGCATGTTACTGGAGGGGGCATGTTACGGGCAGGGGGCATGTTACGGGCAGGGGGCATGTTACTGGAGGGGGGCATGTTACGGGCAGGGGGGCATGTTACGGGCAGGGGGCATGTTACGGGCAGGGGGCATGTTACGGGCAGGGGGCATGTTACAGGCAGGGGACATGTTACGGGCAGGGGGGCATGTTACGGGCAGGGGGGCATGTTACGGGCAGGGGGCATGTTACAGGCAGGGGACATGTTACGGGCAGGGGGCATGTTACGGGCAGGGGCATGTCATGTTACGGGCAGGGGGGCATGTTACAGGCAGGGACATGTTACGGTCAGGGGGCATGTTACGGGCAGGGGGCATGTTACGGCAGGGGGCATGTTACGGGCAGGGGGCATGTTACGGGCAGGGGGGCATGTTACGGGGAGGGGGCATGTTACTGGAGGAGGGCATGTTACGGGCAGGGTGGCATGTTACGGGCAGGGGGCAGTTACTGGAGGGGGCCATGTTACGGGCAGGGGGCATGTTACGGCAGGGGGCATGTTATGGGCAGGGGGCATGTTACGGGGCAGGGGGCATGTTACGGGCAGGGGCATGTTACGGGCAGGGGGCATGTTACTGGAGGGGGCATGTTACGGGCAGGGGGCATGTTACGGGCAGGGGGGCATGTTACGGGCAGGGGGCATGTTACTGGAGGGGGGCATGTTACGGGCAGGGGGCATGTTACGGGCAGGGGGGCATGTTACGGGCAGGGGGCATGTTACGGGCAGGGGGCATGTTACAGGCAGGGGACATGTTACGGGCAGGGGGGCATGTTACGGGCAGGGGGGCATGTTACGGGCAGGGGGCATGTTACAGGCAGGGGACATGTTACGGGCAGGGGGCATGTTACGGGCAGGGGGCATGTTACGGGCAGGGGGGCATGTTACGGGCAGGGGGCATGTTACGGGCAGGGGGGCATGTTACAGGCAGGGGACATGTTACGGTCAGGGGGCATGTTACGGCAGGGGGCATGTTACGGGCAGGGGCATGTTACGGGCAGGGGGCATGTTACGGGCAGGGGGGCATGTTACGGGGAGGGGGCATGTACTGGAGGAGGGCATGTTACGGGCAGGGTGGCATGTTACGGGCAGGGGGCATGTTACTGGAGGGGCCATGTTACGGGCAGGGGGCATGTTACGGGCAGGGGGCATGTTGGGCAGGGGGCATGTACGGGCAGGGGGCATGTTACGGGCAGGGGGCATGTTACGGGCAGGGGGCATGTTACTGGAGGGGGGCATGTTACGGGCAGGGGGCATGTTACGGGCAGGGGGCATGTTACGGGCAGGGGGCATGTTACTGGAGGGGGCCTGTTACGGGCAGGGGGCATGTTACGGGCAGGGGGCATGTTACGGTCAGGGGGCATGTTACGGGCAGGGGGCATGTTACGGGCAGGGGGCATGTTACAGGCAGGGGGGCATGTTACTGGAGGGGGCATGTTACGGCAGGGGGCATGTTACGGGCAGGGGGGCATGTTACGGGCAGGGGGCATGTTACAGGCAGGGGGCATGTTACGGGCAAAGGGGCATGTTACGGGCAGGGGGCATGTTACGGGCAGGGGGCATGTTACAGCAGGGGGCATGTTACTGGAGGGGCATGTTACGGGCAGGGGGCATGTTACGGGCAGGGGGATGTTACGGGCAGAGGGCATGTTACGGGCAGGAGGCATGTTACAGGCAGGGGCATGTTACTGGAGGGGGCATGTTACGGGCAGAAGGCATGTTACGGGCAGGGGGCATGTTACAGGCAGGGGGCATGTTACGGGCAGGAGGCATGTTACTGGCAGGGGGGCATGTTACGGGCAGGGGACATGTTACGGGCAGGGGGCATGTTACGGGCAGGGGGCATGTTACGGGCAGGAGGCATGTTATTGGAGGGGGGCATGTTACGGGCAGAGGGCATGTTACGGGCAGGAGGGCATGTTACGGGCAGGGGGCATGTTACGGGCAGGGGGCATGTTACGGCCAGGGGGGCATGTTACGGGCAGGGGGCATGTTACGGGCAGGGGGCATGTTACGGGCAGGGGGCATGTTACGGGCAGGGGGCATGTTACTGGAGGGGGCATGTTACGGCAGGGGGCATGTTACGGGCAGGGGCATGTTACCGGAGGGGGGCCTGTTACGGCAGGGGGCATGTTACGGGCAGGGGGCATGTTACGGGCAGGGGGCATGTTACGGGCAGGGGGCATGTTACTGGAGGGGGGCATGTTACGGGCTGGGGGCATGTTACTTGATGGGGGCATGTTACGGGCAGGGGGCATGTTACGGGCAGGGGGCATGTTACGGGCAGGAGGAATGTTACGGGAGGGGTCATGTTACGGGCAGAGGGCATGTTAGGGCAGGGGGCATGTTACTTCAGGGGGCATGTTACAGGCAGGGGGCATGTTACGGGCAGGGGGCATGTTACGGGCAGGGGGCATGTTACGGGCAGGGAACATGTTACGGGCAGGGGGGCATGTTACAGGAGGGGGCATGTTACGGGCAGGGGCATGTTACGGGCAGGGGGAATGTTACGGGCAGGGGGCATGTTCCGTCAGGGGTGCATGTTACGGGCAGGGGGCATGTTACGGGCAGGGGGGCATGTTACGGGCAGGGGGCATGTTACGGTCAGGGGGCATGTTACGGGCAGCGGGCATGTTACGGGCAGGGGGCATGTTACAGGCAGGGACATGTTACGGGCAGGGGGCATGTTACGGGCAGGGGGGCATGTTACGGGCAGGGGGCATGTTACAGGCAGGGGACATGTTACGGGCAGGGGCATGTTACGGGCAGGGGGCATGTTACGGGCAGGGGGCATGTTACGGGCAGGGGGGCATGTTACAGGGCAGGGGACATGTTTACGGTCAGGGGCATGTTACGGGCAGGGGGCATGTTACGGGCAGGGGGGCATGTTACGGGGAGGGGGGCATGTTACGGGCAGGGGGCATGTTACGGGCAGGGGGGCATGTTACGGGGAGGGGGCATGTTACTGGAGGAGGGCATGTTACGGGCAGGAGGGCATGTTACGGGCAGGGGGCATGTTACTGGAGGGGGCCATGTTACGGGCAGGGGGCATGTTACGGGCAGGGGGCATGTTATGGGCAGGGGGCATGTTACGGGCAGGGGGCATGTTACGGGCAGGGGGCATGTTAATGGGGGGGCATGTTACTGGAGGGGGGCATGTTACGGGCAGGGGGCATGTTACGGGCAGGGGGCATGTTACGGGCAGGGGGCATGTTACGGGCAGGGGGCATGTTACGGGCAGGGGGCATGTTACAGGCAGGGGGCATGTTACTGGAGGGGGCATGTTACGGGCAGGGGGCATGTTACGGGCAGGGGGCATGTTACGGGCAGGGGGCATGTTACAGGCAGGGGGCATGTTACGGGCAAAGGGGCATGTTACGGGCAGGGGGCATGTTGCGGGCAGGGGGCATGTTACAAGCAGGGGGGGGCATGTTACTGGAGGGGGCATGTTACGGGCAGGGGGCATGTTACGGGCAGGGGGCATGTTACGGGCAGAGGGCATGTTACGGGCAGGAGGCATGTTACAGGCAGGGGGCATGTTACTGGAGGGGGGCATGTTACGGGCAGAGGGCATGTTACGGGCAGGGGGCATGTTACAGGCAGGGGGCATGTTACGGGCAGGAGGCATGTTACGGGCAGGGGGCATGTTAGGAAACTCCCTCTTTAATATAGCCAATGAACTGGCCTCGACTACCCTCTGTGGCAGAGAGTTAGATATACCAGAATGTCGTCCACAATAATCGCACAGGGCAGACCTGCAAACAGTTGCTCCATGGAGCGCTGAAATACCTAGCGCTGGAATACCTCACTAGCGGAGTTGATGCTGAACGGCATCCACAAGAATTTAAACCTGCCGAAGGGTGTACCGAAGGTTGTTAAGTCAGAGGAGCGTTTGTCCAGGGGTATTTGCCAAAATGAACTCCTGGCGTCGAGGACAGAAAACACCGTTGCTTGTCCGACTTGGGCAGCGACGTCTTCAACGGTCCGCATTGGGTAGTGGGGCCGCTTGATTGCCAAGTTCAAGTCCTTGGGGTTGATGCACACCCGTATCTCATCCTTTTTTTCATTGTAGCGACCATCGTGGAGACCCACTCGGTGGGCTCGCTGACTGACGCCAGAACACCCATATCAACCATGTCCTTTAGCATAGCCTCCACCTTGCCCTTCATGGCGAATGACACTCTGTGCGGCGGGCGAATTACAGGCATCACGGAGGGGTCAGTTGCAATCTTGTACACTAGCGGCAGCTTCCCCAGCTTACCGTCAAAGAGGTCTGGATACTCGGATAGCGGATCCATCACAGCTTGAACCTCGTGAACTGTCCGGTCGAAAGACACCAGACCGAGATCCTGGCAGGTCTGGTTGCTCAGCAAGGTGACACAGTCGCAATCCAGAATAAAGAACGACAGGTCACAGGATGATTTCTGCAGCACACAGTGGAAAGTAGCCCTCCCCACAGGTGTTAGTTCCTCTCCCCCATAGGCACGCAAAACAGAGCGATCGGCAGTCAACAGCTCATTATTTCTTATCTTGTTGAACAGTGATGTTGACATAACATTCACTTTTGCACCAGTATCCAGCTTCGCAGAGAAGGACTTGTTGTTCACCGTAATGAGCACAGAAGGATCGGGGAGGCTAGAGCGGCTGTGAAGGAGAGTGTAAACACTTGACTCTCCCATGGAATATTCGATCACAGAGTCGTGGGCAGTGTCGGCAGTAGACTGAGAGTCCATCTCACTATCAAGTTGTTGAAGGTTGTTTAGGATTTGCCTAGTAGCTGGTGGAACTTTCCCACGGGAACGGCATGCGGCAGCAAAATGATTCATTTTCTTACAGAAATTGCACGATTTTCCGAAAGCCGGGCACGGAGACTGCACGGGGTGGGCATAGTTACAATTGGGACACTTAGGTGCCCGCGGGTCTCGAGACGGACGGGCGGGTCGCGGTGTAGGGCGGGAACTGTCGTGCAAACGTCGTGGCCCTGTAACACCAGTTACACCAGTCAGATTGACAGCGCGGCTGTCAGATCCCCTCACCCCATGTGGAGGGGTTACCACCTCGGCGATTCGACACGCATGCATTGCCTGAGTCAGGGTCAGGTCAGGTCGTTGCAGCAAATCAGCACGTAACTTCTGGTCTAACATGCCAGTAACTAGAATGTCCCTGGTGAGCTGGTCACACATATTTTCGAAACGGCACCGCTGAGCAAGATAGCGCAGGTCAGCGATGAAACACTCGACAGGTTCTTCTGGCTGTTGCTTCCGCGTGAAGAACCTGGACCGCTCCAATATGCGGTTGGAGGGCAGGTCACAAATCTCGGCAAATTTACGCAAAAGACATACCGGGTCGGCGGCAGATTCAGCTGGCACGACGAGCTGGCCGTTGTCATCCAGGACCGCTGGATCATAGACGAAAGCCCGAGCTCTCTTCATGGCATCGGGACCTGCTAGATTAAGCAGGAGGGAGGCACGGACCGCAGCAGGGTCATTTCTGTGCGCAATATTGACGAATTGAGTGTAGTCCATTACAAAAGTAGCCCATCGCTCCGCAATGTCTGCATCAAAGATAAGGGGAGAGGGTTTCCTGCACGAGGAGGCCATCAAAACTGATAGGAAATACCGGGCAAAATAAAAGAAAACCGGTAAACGGGAGGCGCGAGTCTAACTATCTGACACCATGTAAAGGGACTCAGTCTGACACACTGTAATCTTTACTAGAGTCTTTATTGTAGCACATGGCACACACGTCCCAGTACTGGCTGCACCCAGCCTTCAGGCGTACCAGGACAAAATGGGAGGAGGGAAGGAGAGGAGATCATAGTTATACTAATATGAGAGGGCGTGTTAATGGTGACGAGGTAGCTACATTATAGGTTGCATGCATAAACCATCTACAGTAAGTTTATTGGCCAAATATTCACATACAAGGAATATGCCTTAGTGCTCCACCCACAAGTAACAACATGACATACAGTGACAGTTATGAATGACTCAGAAAACAGTAAACATTAATAATAATAAAACGTTCTTGAGAACAGACTCTACAATGGCCGTGTAGAATTGGACCATCATTACCTGTGGCAGATTGTGCTTCCTCAGCTGCTGCAGGAAGTACATCCTCTGTTGTGCCTGTTTGACTGTGGAGTCGATGGTAGCCCCCCACTTAGAGATGATGGTTCCCAGGAACTTAAAAGACTCCACAGATGTGAATGTGGTGTTGTTGATGGTGAGTGGCGTGAGGGGAATGGGAGCTCTCCTAAAGTCTACAATCAATTCCATATATGTACATGTATGTATCTGCACACTATAAATGGCTCGATTGCAATAATGTATAGTCTCTCCACTGCAAAAAGCTGTTCAGTGACAGTGTAAGTGACAGGAGCAGCATTAGGCCATTCGGCCCATCGCTTCACTATACCATTCAATCATGGCTGATTAAGAAAGAACTGCAGATTCTGGACAAATCGAAGGGAGACGAAAATGCTGGAGAAACTCAGCTTGTGATGAAGCGTCTATGGAGCGAAGGAATAGGCGACGTTTCGGGTTGAGACCTTTCTTCAGACTGATGTGTGTGGGGGGGGGGGGGGAGGCGGGTAGAAGAAAGGAAAAGGTGGAGACAGTGGGCTGTGGGAGAGCTGGGAAGGGGAGGAGAAAGCCAGGAGCAAAGATCTCCTCTCTATGATCTTTGGCCAGGACTAACCCCACTCTTATCCTCGCCTCTCCTCTCCTGCGCTGTCCAATCCCCTTCACTCTCCCCTCTCCCCTCCCACTCCCTCTCCCCAGCCCTCAAATCCAGCACCAAAGATGATTGTAATATAGTGGAGGTGAGATATTGTCCTCTCCTCTCCTCTAGTCTCCTCTCCTCTAATCAACTCTCCTCTACTCTCATCACTTCTCCCACCCTCCCCTGCTCGCCTCTCCCCTCGTCCCCTCACCTACTCCCCACTCCTGTCATTTCTTCCCCTCTTCTCCCCTCTCGTCTCCTCCCCTCCTCTCTTCTCCTTCTCCCTCTCCTCTCCCCATCACGTCCCCTCTCCTCACGGCTCGTCTCTCCTCTCCTCTCCACTCCTCCCCTCTCCTCTCGCCCCGCCTCGCCCCTCCCGCTCTTCTCTCCCCTCTTCTCTTCTCCCCTCTCTTTCCCCTCTTTCTCAGTCCTCTCCCTCCTCTCCTCTCCACCCCTCTCCTCTCCTTTCCTCCCCGCTCCTCTTCACACCTCTCCACTCTCCTCTCCCTGCCTCTCCTCCCCTCCCCTCCCCTCCCTACCCTCTCCCCCCGCACCTCTCCTCTGCTTTTCTCGCTCCTCCTCTCCTTTATTTTCCTCTCCTCCCCACCGCACCTCCGCTTTCCTCTCCCCTCCTCCCCTCCTCACCTTCCCTCTCTCCTCCTCGCCACTCCTCACCTCTCCTTTCCCCTCCTCTCCTCTCCCCTGCTCTCCTCTCCTCTCCTCACTTCTCCCCTGCTCTCCTTTCCTTTCCCCTCGTTTCCCCTCCTCTCCTCTCCTCTCCTCTCCTCCCCTCCTCCCTCCCATCTTCTCTCCCCCATCTTCTCTCCCCCTCTTCTCTCCTCTCTCTCCTCTCCTCTCCCCTCCTCTCCTCTCCCCTCCTCCCTCCTCCCTCCCATCTTCTCTCCCCCCTCTTCTCTCCTCTCCTCTCCCCTCCTCCCTCCGCCCACCTCCCTCCCATCTTCTCTCCCCCCTCTTCTCTCCTCTCCACTCCTCTCCCTCCAACCTGTTGTGTCTGTGTAGGACTGTCCTTACAGTCATCACAAGAGGGCTCCGCCCCTATTTGTATATTTTCTGGGAATCAGTCCGGTGGAATCTTGGCTGGAATAAAATCCAATTTAAGGGGCTGTCCCACTGCGGGGACCTAATTGGCAAGGATAGAAGAATTTGTCCTCAACTAATACTCGCAGCATGGTCGACACGAGGTCCAAGGAGGTCTTTGTAACTCTCCTTCATGCCCGAGAGTAGTCCCCGCGTACTCGAGGCCTCAGTTAGGTCACGGCGAATTTTTCAACATGTTGAGTTAAAAAAAGGTCGCCATAGAAAACATCGTGGCTTTAGTCAAAGTAGGTCGTAGTAGGTCGGCATGTTGTTCGTAGGTAATCGAAGGTAGTCGAAGGTAGTCGTAGATTGTCTTCAACAGTCGAAGAAGTCGAAGGAGTTCATCTTCACTCTCCACTATTCAGTTTCCAATTTTCCCGAAGCTAATCCAAGCTGGTCTTCAACATACTCGAAGAGGTTGAAGGAGGTCTTCCACATAGTTGAAGGATGTCTTCAGCGTGAAAATTTTTCAAACTCTCCTAAACTCTTCTAAACTCACCAATTAGGTCGCCGCAGTGGGACAGGCCCTTTACTGACATGAGACAACATGAATCTGTATTGAGTTACTACCCATCAAACACTACAATACCCTCTCCTCTCCTCCACTCTCCTCCCCTCCCCTCTCCTCTCCTCACATCTCCTCTCCTCTCCCCCCTTTCTCCTCCCATCTCACCCGCTCTCTCCTCTCCTCTCCCACTTTCTCCTCCCCTCTCCTCTCCTCTCCCCTGCTCTCTCCTCTCCTCTTCACTACTCTCTTCTCCTCCCCTCTCCTCTCCTGTGCTCTCTCAGTTTCAGATCAGATCAGATTCAGATTTAAATTCAAAGATTCAGATTCAACTTTAATTGTCATTGTCAGTGTACAGTACAGAGACAACGAAATGCAGTTAGCATCTCCCTGGAAGAGCGACATAGAATATTGTTTCAATATATGGGTGGGTGATTGGCAGTCACCGAGGTACATTGTTGAGTAGAGTGACAGCCGCAGGGAACAAGCTGTTCCTGGACCTGCTGGACCGGCAACGGAGATACCTGTAGCGCCTCCCGGATGGTAGGAGGGTAAACAGTCCATGGTTGGGGTGAGAGCAGTCCTTGGCGATGCTGAGCGCCCTCCGCAGACAGCGCTTGCTTTGGACAGACTCAATGGAGGGGAGCGAGGAACTGGTGATGCGTTGGGCAATTTTCACCACCCTCTGCAATGCCTTCCGGTCGGAGACAGAGCAGTTGCTATACCATACTGTGATACAGTTGGTAAGGATGCTCTCGATTGTGCTGTCCACTCCTGTCCTCTCCTCTCCTCTCCTCCCTTTCCCCTTCCTTCCTCACTCATCTTCTATCCCCCCTTATCTCTCCCCTTCTCCTCTGCTCCACTACCTTCCTCTTCATCTGCTGTCCTCCCCTCTCCTCTCCTCCACTCCCTTCCTCTTCATCTGCTGTCCTCGACCCTCCTCCCATCTCCCCCATCTCCTCTCCTCTCCTCCCATCCTCTCAGCTCTCTCCCTCTCCCACTCCCCCCCCCTACTCCTGCCCTGTCCCCACTGTCCCCCTGTCCTCCCCTCCCTTTTCTGCTCGTCTACTCCCTTCCCTTCTTCCATCTCCTCTCCTCCCCTCCATTCCTCTCAACCCCCTCTCCTATCCTCCCTCTCGCTCCGCTCCCCTACTATACTCTCTCATAACCTCACCTCATCTCCCTCTCCTCCTCTCTCCTCCCCCTCTTCCCTTCTCCTATCACATCCTCTCCTCTCTTCCCTCCAATCCAACACCAAAGATAATTGGTGGATGAGAGATTGTATCATCTCCTCACCTCTCTTATTGCCACTCCCGTCCTCTCCCTGCTCACCTCTCACTATCTCCCCTCCTCTCCTCCTTTCCCATATCCCGTCCTCCCGTCTCCTCTCCTTTCCTCCCCGCACCTTTTCTATCCTCTATCCTCTCATCTCATCTCCTCTCCCCCCACCTGCTCCCCTCTCCACTGCTCTCCTCCCCACACCTTTTTCCCACATCTCCTTTCCCCTCTCCTACCCTCTCTTCTCTCCCCCTCCTCCACTAGGCCTCCACTGCTCTCCTCGTCCCTCTTCCCATCTCCCCTCTCCTCTCCTCTACTCCCCTCTCGGCTCCCTCCTCTGCTCCCTCATCTCCTCTCCTCCCCTCCACTCCTCTTAGCCCCCCTCTCCTACCCTCCCTCTGCTTACCTCTTCTCTCCTCTCTCCTCCCCTCCCCTCTCCTCTCCCGTCCTCCCCTCTGCTACCTCCTCCTCTCTTGTCGTCTCACCTCCCACAAATCCAGCACAATGATAATTAATGGAGATAAGAGATTGTCTCCTCTCCTCCTCCCCTCTCCGCTCCACCCTGTTGTGTATGAGATATGATGAGCATATTTTTAGGCCATGGGTAGGTACACATGCGCAAAGAGACTTAAGATGGTGATTTCAATACAAGAAGAATGTTAAGTACCTGTGTGTTCTCAGTCTTATTTAAGTCCGTTTCCAGCAGAAATATCTAGCAATTTGACGACGAGGATGTTGATTCCGTTAGCAGGAACAGAATCGCAGTCGATTTGAGATATTCTCAGATCGAACATAAAGTTAAAGACAAGATATGTATTTGGTTCCCACTCCGGGTCTAAATGTCACAAAGCTGGAGCCCCCCTGCGGCTGCTGGAATGTTCCGGGTCGTTCCAACCCCCGCGACATGGGCCGGAGAAGTCGCGTTGCGGGAGAAAAGCGGTCTCTCACCCGACACACGAGCTCCCGATGTTCCAGTCCATCCGGACCCACGAGCTCCCGATGTTCCAGTCCACTGACCCACGAGCTCCCGATGTTCACCGGACCCACGAGCTCCCGATGTTCCAGTCCACTGGACCCACGAGCTCCCGATGTTCCACCGGACCCACGAGCTCCCGATGTTCCAGTCCACCGGACCCACGAGCTCCCAATGCACCAGTCCACCGGACCTGCGGATGCAGCTGGAGCCTCCGAGCACCGGGGACGGGTCGCAGCATCGAGCCACCACCGCTCCCCGAGGCGGGCCAGCCCACGATGATGAGTCTGCAGCTCTGCGACAGGAGCCCCCAGGTTGTTCCGGCTGGAGGCCGCTCCCACGGTGCTAGGCCCCAACGACAACGGAGACCCGACAGGAAATGGTTGGGTCTCCCGTGCAGGGAAGAAAATTATCCCCCTCCGCCCCCCCCCCCCCCCTCCCCCCCCACATATACACAGTTAAAACAGGATTAAAAACACAAACTATATTTAGCTCGACAAAAATTTTCAAAAGACAGACAGGCTGAAGGGGCCGCTGGAACGGAGTCTCCCCGCCACAAGTCTGTTCGTATTGGTGGAAATGTCCCAGCCTCGATAACAATCAGCATGGGAGCACCTCAAGGCTGCGTGCTCAGCCCCCTGCTGTACTCACTCTATACCCATGACTGCGTAGCCAGTCACAGTTGCGAACTCCATCATCAAGTTCGCTGACGACACCACTGTTGTGGGACGTATCACTGATGGGGATGTCAGAATATAGAAGAGAGATCGAGCAACTGTCCATATGGTGCCAAGCGCAATAACCTGGCCCTCACACCTGCAAAACCAAGGAACTGATTGTGGACTTTGGAAGTAGTAGGAGGGGGACCCACAGCCCCATTTATATCAAAGGGTCGATGGTTGAAAGGGCCAAGACATTCAAATTCCTGGGCGTGCACATCTCTGAAGATCTTTCCTGGTCCGAGAACACTAACGCGATTATCAAGAAAGCTCATCAGCGCCTCTACTTCCTGAGAAGATTACGGAGAGTCGGATTGTCAAGGAAGACTCTCTCTAACTTCTACAGGTGCACAGTAGAGAGCATGCTGACCGGTTGCATCGTGGCTTGGTTCGGCAACTTGAGCGCCCTGGAGAGGAAAGGACTACAAAAAGTAGTAAACACTGCCCAGTCCATCATCGGCTCGGACCTTCCTTCATCGATGGTATTTATCGCAAGTCGCTGCCCCTCAAAAAGGCTGGCAGTATCATCAAGACCCACACCATCCTGACCACACACTCATCTTCCTGTTACCTTCAGGTAGAAGGTACAGCAGCCTGAAGACTGCAACAACCAGGTTTCAGGAATAGCTACTTCCCCACAGCCATCAGGCTATTAAACCTGACTCGGACAAAACTCTGATTATTAATAACCACTTTCTGTTATTTACACTTTATCAGTTTATTAATTCATGTGTGTATATATTTATATTATGGTATATGGACACACTGATCTGTTCTGTAGTAAATGCCTACTATGTTCTGTGTGCTGAAGCAAAGCAAGAATTTCATTGTCCTATACAGGACACATGACAATAAACTCACTTTAACTTGAACTTGAACATGAACCGTCTTATGAAGAAAGACTGGATAGACTCGGCTTGTACTCGCTAGAATTCAGAAGATTGAAGGGAGGTCTTATGGAAACTTACAAAATTCTTAAGGGTAGACAAAAAAGCTGGAGAAACTCAGCGGGTGCAGCAGCATCTATGGAGCGAAGGAAATAGGCACGTTTCGGGCCGAAACCTTTCTTCAGACCGAAAAGGTTGCCTATTTCCTTCGCTCCATAGATGCTGCTGCACCCGCTGAGTTTCTCCAGCTTTTTTTGTGCACCTTCGATTCTCCAGCATCTGCAGTTCCTTCTTAAAATTCTTAAGGGGTTGGACAGGCTAGATGCAGGAAGATTGATCCCGATGTTGGGGAAGTCCAGAACAAGGAGTCACAGTTTAAGGATAAGGGGAAAGTCTTTTAGGACCGAGATGAGAAAAACATTTTTTTTCACACACAGAGTGTTGAATCTGTGGAATTCTCTGCCACAGAGGGTAGTCGAGGCCAGTTCATTGGCTATATTTAAGAGGGAGTTAGATGTGGCCCTTGTGGCTAAAGGGGTCAGGGGGTATGGAGAGAAGGCAGGTACAGGATACTGAGTTGGATGATCAGCCATGATCATATTGAATGGCGAATGGTGCAGGCTCGAAGGGCCGAATGGCCAACTTCTGCACCTATTGTCTATGTTTCTATGTTTCAAAGCCAGCCCGTGAAGCCAGCAAAGCCAACCCATGAGGCCAGCTGGAGAGGTCACCCACCGATGCACCGGAGTCCAGAGACAGTCAAGTCGGAATGGGGAATCCATCGCAGAAAATGCTGGATTTTATGAATTTACTGCATTGTTTATTGATCACTATAATTTAGAGCAGTGGTTCTCAAATGGGGGTACGTGAAGGTACTCCAGGGGGTACGTGAGATTTTAAAATATAGGCCTACATATACAGGGCCGGGCCCAATTGGGAACAATTTTGTTGGGCCCCAGGTTCCCAGCCAAGGTCTGTCAGCCCAGTTATTTAGTATATATTATGAAATTGTACTATGGTGCTAGGTGCTATGGATTATACACTGTGTGAATCTCTCCTGCTCCCTCCTGTTTGACTGTCAGTAGCTCCACTGGCTGCCAACCTTTACCGTAGCTGCTAATTACCATTAAACTGCATTATGTGATTGGACACAATGCCCTTGGAGACAGCGGCTGATTGGACGGGAGGAGACCTATTTGTTGTTTGGACGGGTATTTTAAAGCAAGCTGGTTGGTGATTGGATGCAACCCCCTTAGAGACAGCGATTGATTGGCCGACAAATAAAATGCTCAAATCTGTAACAAAAATCGCTGGTCGGTGCGAACTCAATGACTGTCTGGTTGTATCTCCAAACTAAACAGTATAACATACAGGTACAGTGGACTGTCTGGTTGTATCTCCAAACTAAACAGTATAACATACAGGTACAGTGGACTGTCTGGTTGTATCACCAAACTAAACAGTATAACATACAGGTACAGTGGACTGTCTGGTTGTATCTCCAAACTAAACAGTATAACATACAGGTACAGTGGACTGTCTGGTTGTATCTCCAAACTAAACAGTATAACATATAGGTACAGTGGACTGTCTGGTTGTATCTCCAAACTAAACAGTATAACATACAGGTACAGTGGACTGTCTGGTTGTATCTCCAAACTAAACAGTATAACATACAGGTACAGTGGACTGTCTGGTTCTATCTCCAAACTAAACAGTATAACATACAGGTACAGTGGATAACTGGTTGTATCTCCAAACTAAACAGTATACACCGCGGGGCTTGTTTTCACAGAGGCCCAGGGAGCCGTTGGTGAGAGGGGAGGAGTACCTGCGCTGGAACAAATCGCCAACGTTCCAGAGAAGGAGTCTGGGGGAAGCCTCTGATTGGTTTACATTTTTACATTTCTGCCTTTAGGTTAAGGATTCTGGGAGTTAAGGATTCTGGGAGTTAAGGGGTACAGTATTTATTAGTAAAGTTTAAAGGATAAAGTTTTGTGGTTTTTTAAAATATTTAATATAGTTAAATTGGGAGTGGGATATGTCGGTGGAGATTGGCCCGTGGTTGCTCAGCCTGCAACAGGTGGGAATCAGGGATATGGTCGGTGTCCCTGAGGACTATGTTTGCAGGAAGTGTGTACAGCTGCAGCTCCTGGCAGACCGCATTGAACGATTGGAGCTGCGGTTGGATTCACACTGGAGCATCCACGATGCTGAGAAAGTCGTGGACAGCACGTACAGTGAGTTGGTCACACCGCAGGTAAAAGGTAAGAGGACAGAAAGGGAACGGGTGGCCAATAGCCAGCAAAGCAGTAGGCAGGTAGTGCAGGAGTCCCCTGCGGTCATCTCCCTCCTAAACAGTTATACCATTTTGGATACTGTTGAGGGAGATGGCTCATCAGGGGAATGCAGCAGCAGCCAAGTTCATGGCACCATGGGTGGCTCTGCGGCACATGAGGGGGGGGGGGGGGGGGAGTGGAAAGGCCATAGTAATAGGGGATTCAATTGTCAGGGGAATAGATAGGCGTTTCTCTGCGGCCGCAAACGAGACTCCAGGATGGTATGTTGCCTCCCTGGTGCAAGGGTCAGGGATGTCACTGAACGGCTGCAGAAAATTCTGGAGGGGGAGGGTGAACAGCCAGTTGTCGTGGTGCATATTGGCACCAACGATATAGGTAAAAAAGGGATGAGGTCCTACAGGATGAATCTAGGGAGCTAGGAGATAAACTTAAATGTAGGACCTCAAAGGTAATAATCTCTGGATTACTACCAGTACCACGGGCCAGTCAGAGCAGAAATAGGAGGATATTGCAGATGAATACGTGGCTTGAAAAATGGTGCAAGGGGGAGGGATTTAAATTTTTAGGGCATTGGAACCAGTTGTGGGGGAGGTGGGACCAGTACAAACAGGACGGTCTGCACCTGGACTGGAATGGAACCAATGTCCTTGGGGGCAGTGTTTGCTAGTGCTGTCGGGGAGGATTTAAACTAATGTGGCAGGGGGAAGGGTACAAGAGCAGAGAGGCAGGGGGGTGTAACATGAGGGTAGAAGCAATAGGTAGCAAGGTGGAAAGTAAAAGTGGCAGGCAGACAAAACCAGGGAAAAAATCAAAAAGGGCCACTTTTCAACATAATTGTATAAGGGGTAAGAGAATTGTAAAATCAAGCCTGAAGGCTTTGTGTCTCAATGCAAGGAGTATTCGTAATAAGCTGGATGAGTTGAACGTGCAGATAGCCATTAATGATTATGATATAGATACAACCAGACTGCAAGGTGACTTGGATAGGCTGGGTGAGTGGGCAAATGTTTGGCAGATGCAGTATAATGTGGATAAATGTGAGGTTATCCATTTTAGTGGCAAAAACGGGAAAGCAGACTATTATCTAAATGGTGGCCGATTGGGAAAGGGGGAGATGCAGCGAGACCTGGGTGTCATGGTACACCAGTCCATTGAAGGTAGGCATGCAGGTGCAGCAGGCAGTAAAGAAAGCGAATGGTATGTGGCTTTCATAGCAAAAGGATTTGAGTATAGGAGCAGAGAGGTTCTACTGCAGTTGTACAGGGTCTCGGTGAGACCACACCTGGAGTATTGCGTACAGTTTTGGTCTCCAAATCTGAGGAAGGACATTATTGCCATAGAGGGAGTGCAGAAAAGGTTCACCAGACTGATTCCTGGGATGTCAGGACTGTCTTATGAAGAAAGACTGGATAGACTTGGTTTATACTCTCTAGAATTTAGGAGATTGAGAGGGGATCTTATAGAAACGTACACAATTCTTAAGGGGTTGGACAGGCTAGATGCAGGAAGAATGTTCCCGATG
>JAWMAR010002730.1:0-49468 GCA_036785375.1 Leucoraja ocellata | reverse complement strand
GAGGAGGGAAACGAGGGGAAAGGAAAGGAGAGCAGGGGAGAAGTGAGGAGAGGAGAGGAGAGCAGGGGAGAGGAGAGGAGGGGAAAGGAGAGGTGAGGAGTGGCGAGGAGGAGAGAGGGAAGGTGAGGAGGGAAGGAGGGAGAGGAAAGCGGAGGTGCGGTGGGGAGGAGAGGAAAATAAAGGAGAGGAGGAGCGAGAAAAGCAGAGGAGAGGTGCGGGGGGAGAGGGTAGGGAGGGGAGGGGAGGGGAGGAGAGGCAGGGAGAGGAGAGTGGAGAGGTGTGAAGAGGAGCGGGGAGGAGGGGAGAGGAGAGGGGTGGAGAGGAGAGGAGGGAGAGGACTGAGAGAGAGGGGAAAGAGAGGGGAGAAGAGAAGAGGGGAGAGAAGAGCGGGAGGGGCGAGGCGGGGCGAGAGGAGAGGGGAGGAGTGGAGATGAGAGGAGAGACGAGCCGTTGAGGAGAGGGGACGTGAGGGGGAGAGGAGAGGGAGAAGGAGAAGAGAGGAGGGGAGGAGACGAGAGGGGGAGAAGAGGGGAAGAAATGACAGGAGTGGGGAGTAGGTGAGGGGACGAAGGGAGAGGCGAGCAGGGGAGGGTGGGAGAAGTGATGAGAGTAGAGGAGAGTTGATTAGAGGAGAGGAGACTAGAGGAGAGGAGAGGACAATATCTCACCTCCACTATATTACAATCATCTTTGGTGCTGGATTTGAGGGCTGGGGAGAGGGAGTGGGAGGGGAGAGGGGAGAGTGAAGGGGGTTGGACAGCGCAGGAGAGGAGAGGCGAGGATAAGAGTGGGGTTAGTCCTGGCCAAAGATCATAGAGAGGAGATCTTTGCTCCTGGCTTTCTCCTCCCCTTCCCAGCTCTCCCACAGCCCACTGTCTCCACCTTTTCCTTTCTTCTACCCGCCCCCCCCCCCCCCCCCACACACATCAGTCTGAAGAAAGGTCTCAACCCGAAACGTCGCCTATTCCTTCGCTCCATAGACGCTTCATCACAAGCTGAGTTTCTCCAGCATTTTCGTCTCCCTTCGATTTGTCCAGAATCTGCAGTTCTTTCTTAATCAGCCATGATTGAATGGTATAGTGAAGCGATGGGCCGAATGGCCTAATGCTGCTCCTGTCACTTTCACTGAACAGCTTTTTGCAGTGGAGAGACTATACATTATTGCAATCGAGCCATTTATAGTGTGCAGATACATACATGTACATATATGGAATTGATTGTAGACTTTAGGAGAGCTCCCATTCCCCTCACGCCACTCACCATCAACAACACCACATTCACATCTGTGGAGTCATTTAAGTTCCTGGGAACCATCATCTCTAAGTGGGGGGCTACCAACGACTCCACAGTCAAACAGGCACAACAGAGGATGTACTTCCTGCAGCAGCTGAGGAAGCACAATCTGCCACAGGTAATGATGGTCCAATTCTACACGGCCATTGTAGAGTCTGTTCTCAAGAACGTTTTATTATTAATTAATGTTTACTGTTTTCTGAGTCATTCATAACTGTCACTGTATGTCATGTTGTTACTTGTGGGTGGAGCACTAAGGCATATTCCTTGTATGTGAATATTTGGCCAATAAACTTACTGTAGATGGTTTATGCATGCAACCTATAATGTAGCTACCTCATCACCATTAACACGCCCTCTCATATCAGTATAACTATGATCTCCTCTCCTTCCCTCCTCCCATTTTGTCCTGGTACGCCTGAAGGCTGGGTGCAGCCAGTACTGGGACGTGTGTGCCATGTGCTACAATAAAGACTCTAGTAAAGATTACAGTGTGTCAGACTGAGTCCCTTTACATGGTGTCAGATAGTTAGACTCGCGCCTCCCCGTTTACCGGTTTTCTTTTATTTTGCCCGGTATTTCCTATCTAACATCTAACTCCCTCTTTAAAATAGCCAATGAACTGGCCTCGACTACCCTCTGTGGCAGAGAGTTCCAGAGATTCGCCACTCTCTGTGTGAAAAAAGTTCTCCTCATCTCGGTTTTAAAGGATTTCCCCTTTATCCTTAAGCTGTGACCCCTTGTCCTGGACTTCCCCAACATCGGGAACATTCTTCCTGCATCTAGCCTGTCCAACCCCTTAAGAATTGTGTACGTTTCTATAAGATCCCCTCTCAATCTCCTAAATTCTAGAGAGTATAAACCAAGTCTATCCAGTCTTTCTTCATAAGACAGTCCTGACATCCCAGGAATCAGTCTGGTGAACCTTTTCTGCACTCCCTCTATGGCAATAATGTCCTTCCTCAGATTTGGAGACCAAAACTGTACGCAATACTCCAGGTGTGGTCTCACCGAGACCCTGTACAACTGCAGTAGAACCTCTCTGCTCCTATACTCAAATCCTTTTGCTATGAAAGCCAACATACCATTCGCTTTCTTTACTGCCTGCTGCACCTGCATGCCTACCTTCAATGACTGGTGTACCATGACACCCAGGTCTCGCTGCATCTCCCCTTTTCCCAATCGGCCACCATTTAGATAATAGTCTGCTTTCCCGTTTTTTGCCACTAAAATGGATAACCTCACATTTATCCACATTATACTGCATCTGCCAAACATTTGCCCACTCACCCAGCCTATCCAAGTCACCTTGCAGTCTGGTTGTATCTATATCATAATCATTAATGGCTATCTGCACGTTCAACTCATCCAGCTTATTACGAATACTCCTTGCATTGAGACACAAAGCCTTCAGGCTTGATTTTACAATTCTCTTACCCTTATACAATTATGTTGAAAAGTGGCCCTTTTTGATTTTTGCCCTGGTTTTGTCTGCCTGCCACTTTTACTTTTCACCTTGCTACCTATTGCTTCTACCCTCATGTTACACCCCCCTGCCTCTCTGCTCTTGTACCCTTCCCCCTGCCACATTAGTTTAAATCCTCCCGACAGCACTAGCAAACACTGCCCCAAGGACAGTGGTTCCATTCCAGTCCAGGTGCAGACCGTCCTGTTTGTACTGGTCCCACCTCCCCCACAACTGGTTCCAATGCCCTAAAAATTTGAATCCCTCCCCCTTGCACCATTTTTCAAGCCACGTATTCATCTGCAATATCCTCCTATTTCTGCTCTGACTGGCCCGTGGTACTGGTAGTAATCCAGAGATTATTACCTTTGAGGTCCTACATTTAAGTTTATCTCCTAGCTCCCTAGATTCATCCTGTAGGACCTCATCCCTTTTTTACCTATATCGTTGGTGCCAATATGCACCACGACAACTGGCTGTTCACCCTCCCCCTCCAGAATGTTCTGCAGCCGTTCAGTGACATCCCTGACCCTTGCACCAGGGAGGCAACATACCATCCTGGAGTCTCGTTTGCGGCCGCAGAAACGCCTATCTATTCCCCTGACAATTGAATCCCCTATTACTATTGCCTTTCCACTCCCCCCCCCCCTCATGTGCCGCAGAGCCACCCATGGTGCCATGAACTTGGCTGCTGCTGCATTCCCCTGATGAGCCATCTCCCTCAACAGTATCCAAAATGGTATAACTGTTTAGGAGGGAGATGACCGCAGGGGACTCCTGCACTACCTGCCTACTGCTTTGCTGGCTATTGGCCACCCGTTCCCTTTCTGTCCTCTTACCTTTTACCTGCGGTGTGACCAACTCACTGTACGTGCTGTCCACGACTTTCTCAGCATCGTGGATGCTCCAGTGTGAATCCAACCGCAGCTCCAATCGTTCAATGCGGTCTGCCAGGAGCTGCAGCTGTACACACTTCCTGCAAACATAGTCTCCAGGGACACCGACCATATCCCTGATTTCCCACCTGTTGCAGGCTGAGCAAACCACGGGGCCAATCTCCACCGACATATCCCACTCCCAATTTAACTATATTAAATATTTAAAAAAACCACAAAACTTTATCCTTTAAACTTTACTAATAAATACTGTACCCTTAACTCCCAGAATCCTTAACTCCCAGAATCCTTAACCTAAAGGCAGAAATGTAAAAATGTAAACCAATCAGAGGCTTCCCCCAGACTCCTTCTCTGGAACGTTGGCGATTTGGTTCCAGCGCAGGTACTCCTCCCCTCTCACCAACGGCTCCCCTGGGCCTCTGTGAAAACAAGCCCCCGCGGTGTATACTGTTTAGTTTGGAGATACAACCAGTTATCCACTGTACCTGTATGTTATACTGTTTAGTTTGGAGTTAGAACCAGACAGTCCACTGTACCTGTATGTTATACTGTTTAGTTTGGAGATACAACCAGACAGTCCACTGTACCTATATGTTATACTGTTTAGTTTGGAGATACAACCAGACAGTCCACTGTACCTGTATGTTATACTGTTTAGTTTGGAGATACAACCAGACAGTCCACTGTACCTGTATGTTATACTGTTTAGTTTGGAGATACAACCAGACAGTCCACTGTACCTGTATGTTATACTGTTTAGTTTGGAGATACAACCAGACAGTCCACTGTACCTGTATGTTATACTGTTTAGTTTGGAGATACAACCAGACAGTCCACTGTACCTGTATGTTATACTGTTTAGTTTGGAGATACAACCAGACAGTCATTGAGTTCGCACCGACCAGCGATTTTTGTTACAGATTTGAGCATTTTATTTGTCGGCCAATCAATCGCTGTCTCTAAGGGGGTTGCATCCAATCACCAACCAGCTTGCTTTAAAATACCCGTCCAAACAACAAATAGGTCTCCTCCCGTCCAATCAGCCGCTGTCTCCAAGGGCATTGTGTCCAATCACATAATGCAGTTTAATGGTAATTAGCAGCTACGGTAAAGGTTGGCAGCCAGTGGAGCTACTGACAGTCAAACAGGAGGGAGCAGGAGAGATTCACACAGTGTATAATCCATAGCACCTAGTGTACAATTTCATAATATATACTAAATAACTGGGCTGACAGACCTTGGCTGGGAACCTGGGGCCCAACAAAATTGTTCCCAATTGGGCCCGGCCCTGTATATGTAGGCCTATATTTTAAAATCTCACGTACCCCCTGGAGTACCTTCACGTACCCCCAGGGGTACACGTACCCCCATTTGAGAACCACTGCTCTAAATTATAGTGATCAATAAACAATGCAGTAAATTCATAAAGTCCAGCATTTTCTGCGATGGATTCCCCATTCCGACTTGACTGTCTCTGGACTCCGGTGCATCGGTGGGTGACCTCTCCAGCTGGCCTCATGGGTTGGCTTTGCTGGCTTCACGGGCTGGCTTTGAAACATAGAAACATAGACAATAGGTGCAGAAGTTGGCCATTCGGCCCTTCGAGCCTGCACCATTCGCCATTCAATATGATCATGGCTGATCATCCAACTCAGTATCCTGTACCTGCCTTCTCTCCATACCCCCTGACCCCTTTAGCCACAAGGGCCACATCTAACTCCCTCTTAAATATAGCCAATGAACTGGCCTCGACTACCCTCTGTGGCAGAGAATTCCACAGATTCAACACTCTGTGTGTGAAAAAAAATGTTTTTCTCATCTCGGTCCTAAAAGACTTTCCCCTTATCCTTAAACTGTGACTCCTTGTTCTGGACTTCCCCAACATCGGGATCAATCTTCCTGCATCTAGCCTGTCCAACCCCTTAAGAATTTTAAGAAGGAACTGCAGATGCTGGAGAATCGAAGGTGCACAAAAAAGCTGGAGAAACTCAGCGGGTGCAGCAGCATCTATGGAGCGAAGGAAATAGGCAACCTTTTCGGTCTGAAGAAAGGTTTCGGCCCGAAACGTTGCCTATTTCCTTCGCTCCATAGATGCTGCTGCACCCGCTGAGTTTCTCCAGCTTTTTTGTCTACCCTTAAGAATTTTGTAAGTTTCCATAAGACCTCCCTTCAATCTTCTGAATTCTAGCGAGTACAAGCCGAGTCTATCCAGTCTTTCTTCATAAGACGGTTCATGTTCAAGTTCAAGTTAAAGTGAGTTTATTGTCATGTGTCCCTGTATAGGACAATGAAATTCTTGCTTTGCTTCAGCACACAGAACATAGTAGGCATTTACTACAGAACAGATCAGTGTGTCCATATACCATAATATAAATATATACACACATGAATTAATAAACTGATAAAGTGTAAATAACAGAAAGTGGTTATTAATAATCAGAGTTTTGTCCGAGTCAGGTTTAATAGCCTGATGGCTGTGGGGAAGTAGCTATTCCTGAACCTGGTTGTTGCAGTCTTCAGGCTGCTGTACCTTCTACCTGAAGGTAACAGGAAGATGAGTGTGTGGTCAGGATGGTGTGGGTCTTTGATGATACTGCCAGCCTTTTTGAGGCAGCGACTGCGATAAATACCATCGATGGAAGGAAGGTCCGAGCCGATGATGGACTGGGCAGTGTTTACTACTTTTTGTAGTCTTTTCCTCTCCAGGGCGCTCAAGTTGCCGAACCAAGCCACGATGCAACCGGTCAGCATGCTCTCTACTGTGCACCTGTAGAAGTTAGAGAGAGTCTTCCTTGACAATCCGACTCTCCGTAATCTTCTCAGGAAGTAGAGGCGCTGATGAGCTTTCTTGATAATCGCGTTAGTGTTCTCGGACCAGGAAAGATCTTCAGAGATGTGCACGCCCAGGAATTTGAATGTCTTGGCCCTTTCAACCATCGACCCTTTGATATAAATGGGGCTGTGGGTCCCCCTCCTACTCCTTCCAAAGTCCACAATCAGTTCCTTGGTTTTGCAGGTGTTGAGGGCCAGGTTATTGCGCTGGCACCATATGGACAGTTGCTCGATCTCTCTTCTATATTCTGACATCCCCATCAGTGATACGTCCCACAACAGTGGTGTCGTCAGCGAACTTGATGATGGAGTTCGCACTGTGACTGGCTACGCAGTCATGGGTATAGAGTGAGTACAGCAGGGGGCTGAGCACGCAGCCTTGAGGTGCTCCCATGCTGATTGTTATCGAGGCTGGGACATTTCCACCAATACGAACAGACTTGTGGCGGGGAGACTCCGTTCCAGCGGCCCCTTCAGCCTGTCTGTCTTTTGAAAATTTTTGTCGAGCTAAATATAGTTTGTGTTTTTAATCCTGTTTTAACTGTGTATATGTGGGGGGAGGGGGGGGGGCGGAGGGGGATAATTTTCTTCCCTGCACGGGAGACCCAACCATTTTCCTGTCGGGTCTCCGTTGTCGTTGGGGCCTAGCACCGTGGAGCGGCCTCCAGCCGGAACAACCTGGGGGCTCCTGTCGCAGAGCTGCAGACTCATCATCGTGGGGCTGGCCCGCCTCGGGGAGCGGTGGTGGCTCGATGCTGCGACCCGTCCCCGGTGCTCGGAGGCTCCAGCTGCATCCGCAGGTCCGGTGGACTGGTGCATTGGGAGCTCGTGGGTCCGGTGGACTGGAACATCGGGAGCTCGTGGGTCCGGTGGAACATCGGGAGCTCGTGGGTCCAGTGGACTGGAACATCGGGAGCTCGTGGGTCCGGTGGAACATCGGGAGCTCGTGGGTCCAGTGGACTGGAACATCGGGAGCTCGTGGGTCCGGTGGACTGGAACATCGGGAGCTCGTGTGTCCGGGTGAGAGACCGCTTTTCTCCCGCAACGCGACTTCTCCGGCCCATGTCGCGGGGTTGGAACGACCCGGAACATTCCAGCAGCCGCAGGGGGCTCCAGCTTTGTGACATTTAGACCCGGAGTGGGACCGTACATCACCCCACGCGGCCTTAATGGTCGTGGGACATCATCGTCCGCCTGGGTCTTCAAAATCTGGAGACACATGGTGCAGGGGAGTGAAGAGACTTTGCCTTCCCTCACTGCGAGGAGGAGGTTCACTGTGATCTATGTTTGTGTAAATTCAATTGTTTGTATGCCTGTATAAATTGTCTCTGTTTGTATGGCTGTGGAAACTAAGTTTCGTTTGAGCCTCACTGAGGTTCAAATAACATGGAATACATATTCAATTCAATATTCAATATGAAAGTCCTGACATCCCAGGAATCAGTCTGGTGAACCTTCTCTGTACTCCCTCTATGGCAAGAATCTCCTTCCTCAGATTAGGAGACCAAAACTGTACGCAATACTCCAGGTGTGGTCTCACCAAGACCCTGTACAACTGCAGTAGAACATCCCTGCTCCTATACTCAAATCCTTTTGCTATGAACGCCCACATACCATTCGCCTTCTTCACTGCCTGCTGCACCTGCATGCCTACCTTCAATGATTGGTGTACCATGACACCCAGGTCTCATTGCATCTCCCCTTTTCCTAATCGGCCACCATTCAGATAATAGACTACTTTCCTGTTTTTGTCACAAAAGTGGACAACCTCACATTTATCCACATTATACTGCATCTGCCATGCATTTGCCCACTCACCCAACCGGCTTCACAGGCTGGCTTTGCCGGTTACACGACGTATGACTAGTGACATGGTAGACCTCCGGCTAGTTAAGTTGACCGCATCAGATCTGCACCATTTACCGATGTGTCCTGAAGTTATCACCGTCGCTGGATCTCGGAGACTCGGCTTCTCGTTGATGGTGGCGGTTTGCTGGGCTTGTCCGGGGGCTGCACGGCACTGGTAAGCAGACACAGTTGCTGTTCTGCTGGTTAGGCTTCTAGGTGCTAGTGTCTAGCTTCTAGCTGTGCTGTCCCGCTACAGCACTGCCTGTTGCAGGGCGATCGTGCGTTCCCGTTCCAACTCTTTGCAAACCAAATACATATCTTGTCTTTAACTTTATGTTCGATCTTGAGAATATCTCAAATCGACTGCGATTCTGTTCCTGCTAACGGAATCAACATCCTCGTCGTCAAATTGCTAGATATTTCTGCTGGAAACGGACTTAAATAAGACTGAGAACACACAGGTACTTAACATTCTTCTTGTATTGAAATCACCATCTTAAGTCTCTTTGCGCATGTGTACCTACCCATGGCCTAAAAATATGCTCATCATATTCTCATACACAACAGGGGTGGAGCGGAGAGGGGAGGAGGAGAGGAGACAATCTCTTATCTCCATTAATTATCATTGGTGCTGGATTTGTGGGGAGGTGAGACGAGAAGAGAGGAGGAGGTAGCAGAGGGGAGAACGGGAGAGGAGAGGGGAAGGGAGGAGAGAGGAGAGAAGAGGTAAGCAGAGGGAGGGTAGGAGAGGGGGGCTAAGAGGAGTGGAGGGGAGGAGAGGAGATGAGGGAGCAGAGGGGAGCCGAGAGGGGAGTAGAGGAGAGGAGAGGGGGAGATGGGAAGAGGGACGAGGAGAGCAGAGGAGGCTAGTGGAGGAGGGGGAGAGAAGAGAGGGTAGGAGAGGGGAAAGGAGATGTGGGAAAAAGGTGTGGGGAGGAGAGCAGTGGAGAGGGGAGCAGATGGGGGGAGAGGAGATGAGATGAGAGGATAGAGGATAGAAAAGGTGCGGGGAGGATAGGAGAGGAGACGGGAGGACGGGATATGGGAAAGGAGGAGAGGAGGGGAGATAGTGGGGAGGTGAGCAGGGAGAGGACGGGAGTGGCAATAAGAGAGGTGAGGAGATGATACAATCTCTCCTCCACCAATTATCTTTGGTGTTGGATTGGAGGGAAGAGAGGAGAGGATGTGATAGGAGAAGGGAAGAGGGGGAGGAGAGAGGAGGAGAGGGGAGATGAGGTGAGGTTATGAGAGAGTATAGTAGGGGAGCGGAGCGAGAGGGAGGATAGGAGAGGGGGTTGAGAGGAATGGAGGGGAGGAGAGGAGATGGAAGAAGGGAAGGGAGTAGACGAGCAGAAAAGGGAGGGGAGGACAGGGGGACAGTGGGGACAGGGCAGGAGTAGGGGGGGGGAGTGGGAGAGGGAGAGAGCTGAGAGGATGGGAGGAGAGGAGAGGAGATGGGGGAGATGGGAGGAGGGTCGAGGACAGCAGATGAAGAGGAAGGGAGTGGAGGAGAGGAGAGGGGAGGACAGCAGATGAAGAGGAAGGTAGTGGAGCAGAGGAGAAGGGGAGAGATAAGGGGGGATAGAAGATGAGTGAGGAAGGAAGGGGAAAGGGAGGAGAGGAGAGGAGAGGACAGGAGTGGACAGCACAATCGAGAGCATCCTTACCAACTGTATCACAGTATGGTATAGCAACTGCTCTGTCTCCGACCGGAAGGCATTGCAGAGGGTGGTGAAAATTGCCCAACGCATCACCAGTTCCTCGCTCCCCTCCATTGAGTCTGTCCAAAGCAAGCGCTGTCTGCGGAGGGCGCTCAGCATCGCCAAGGACTGCTCTCACCCCAACCATGGACTGTTTACCCTCCTACCATCCGGGAGGCGCTACAGGTATCTCCGTTGCCGGTCCAGCAGGTCCAGGAACAGCTTGTTCCCTGCGGCTGTCACTCTACTCAACAATGTACCTCGGTGACTGCCAATCACCCACCCATATATTGAAACAATATTCTATGTCGCTCTTCCAGGGAGATGCTAACTGCATTTCGTTGTCTCTGTACTGTACACTGACAATGACAATTAAAGTTGAATCTGAATCTTTGAATTTAAATCTGAATCTGATCTGATCTGAAACTGAGAGAGCACAGGAGAGGAGAGGGAGGAGAAGAGAGTAGTGAAGAGGAGAGGAGAGAGCAGGGGAGAGGAGAGGAGAGGGGAGGAGAAAGGGGGAGAGGAGAGGAGAGAGCGGGTGAGATGGGAGGAGAAAGGGGGGAGAGGAGAGGAGATGTGAGGAGAGGAGAGGGGAGGGGAGGAGAGTGGAGGAGAGGAGAGGGTATTGTAGTGTTTGATGGGTAGTAACTCAATACAGATTCATGTTGTCTCATGTCAGTAAAGGGCCTGTCCCACTGCGGTGACCTAATTGGTGAGTTTAGAAGAGTTTAGGAGAGTTTGAAAATTTTTCACGCTGAAGACATCCTTCAACTATGTGGAAGACCTCCTTCAACCTCTTCGAGTATGTTGAAGACCAGCTTGGATTAGCTTCGGGAAAATTGGACACTGAATAGTGGAGAGTGAAGATGACCTCCTTCGACTTCTTCGACTGTTGAAGACAATCTACGACTACCTTCGACTACCTTCGATTACCTACGAACAACATGCCGACCTACTACGACCTACTTTGACTAAAGCCACGATGTTTTCTATGGCGACCTTTTTTTAACTCAACATGTTGAAAAATTCGCCGTGACCTAACTGAGGCCTCGAGTACGCGGGGACTACTCTCGGGCATGAAGGAGAGTTACAAAGACCTCCTTGGACCTCGTGTCGACCATGCTGCGAGTATTAGTCGAGGACAAATTCTTCTATCCTTGCCAATTATGTCCCCGCAGTGGGACAGCCCCTTAAATTGGATTTTATTCCAGCCAAGATTCCACCGGACTGATTCCCAGAAAATATACAAATAGGGGCGGAGCCCTCTTGTGATGACTGTAAGGACAGTCCTACACAGACACAACAGGTTGGAGGGAGAGGAGTGGAGAGGAGAGAAGAGGGGGGAGAGAAGATGGGAGGGAGGAGGGGAGAGGAGAGGAGGGGAGAGGAGAGGAGAGAGAGGAGAGAAGAGGGGGAGAGAAGATGGGGGAGAGAAGATGGGAGGGAGGAGGGGAGGAGAGGAGAGGAGGGGAAACGAGGGGAAAGGAAAGGAGAGCAGGGGAGAAGTGAGGAGAGGAGAGGAGAGCAGGGGAGAGGAGAGGAGGGGAAAGGAGAGGTGAGGAGTGGCGAGGAGGAGAGAGGGAAGGTGAGGAGGGGAGGAGGGGAGAGGAAAGCGGAGGTGCGGTGGGGAGGAGAGGAAAATAAAGGAGAGGAGGAGCGAGAAAAGCAGAGGAGAGGTGCGGGGGGAGAGGGTAGGGAGGGGAGGGGAGGGGAGGAGAGGCAGGGAGAGGAGAGTGGAGAGGTGTGAAGAGGAGCGGGGAGGAGGGGAGAGGAGAGGGGTGGAGAGGAGAGGAGGGAGAGGACTGAGAGAGAGGGGAAAGAGAGGGGAGAAGAGAAGAGGGGAGAGAAGAGCGGGAGGGGCGAGGCGGGGCGAGAGGAGAGGGGAGGAGTGGAGAGGAGAGGAGAGACGAGCCGTGAGGAGAGGGGACGTGAGGGGGAGAGGAGAGGGAGAAGGAGAAGAGAGGAGGGGAGGAGACGAGAGGGGAGAAGAGGGGAAGAAATGACAGGAGTGGGGAGTAGGTGAGGGGACGAAGGGAGAGGCGAGCAGGGGAGGGTGGGAGAAGTGATGAGAGTAGAGGAGAGTTGATTAGAGGAGAGGAGACTAGAGGAGAGGAGAGGACAATATCTCACCTCCACTATATTACAATCATCTTTGGTGCTGGATTTGAGGGCTGGGCAGAGGGAGTGGGAGGGGAGAGGGGAGAGTGAAGGGGATTGGACAGCGCAGGAGAGGAGAGGCGAGGATAAGAGTGGGGTTAGTCCTGGCCAAAGATCATAGAGAGGAGATCTTTGCTCCTGGCTTTCTCCTCCCCTTCCCAGCTCTCCCACAGCCCACTGTCTCCACCTTTTCCTTTCTTCTACCCGCCTCCCCCCCCCACACACATCAGTCTGAAGAAAGGTCTCAACCCGAAACGTCGCCTATTCCTTCGCTCCATAGACGCTTCATCACAAGCTGAGTTTCTCCAGCATTTTCGTCTCCCTTCGATTTGTCCAGAATCTGCAGTTCTTTCTTAATCAGCCATGATTGAATGGTATAGTGAAGCGATGGGCCGAATGGCCTAATGCTGCTCCTGTCACTTACACTGTCACTGAACAGCTTTTTGCAGTGGAGAGACTATACATTATTGCAATCGAGCCATTTATAGTGTGCAGATACATACATGTACATATATGGAATTGATTGTAGACTTTAGGAGAGCTCCCATTCCCCTCACGCCACTCACCATCAACAACACCACATTCACATCTGTGGAGTCTTTTAAGTTCCTGGGAACCATCATCTCTAAGTGGGGGGCTACCATCGACTCCACAGTCAAACAGGCACAACAGAGGATGTACTTCCTGCAGCAGCTGAGGAAGCACAATCTGCCACAGGTAATGATGGTCCAATTCTACACGGCCATTGTAGAGTCTGTTCTCAAGAACGTTTTATTATTATTAATGTTTACTGTTTTCTGAGTCATTCATAACTGTCACTGTATGTCATGTTGTTACTTGTGGGTGGAGCACTAAGGCATATTCCTTGTATGTGAATATTTGGCCAATAAACTTACTGTAGATGGTTTATGCATGCAACCTATAATGTAGCTACCTCGTCACCATTAACACGCCCTCTCATATTAGTATAACTATGATCTCCTCTCCTTCCCTCCTCCCATTTTGTCCTGGTACGCCTGAAGGCTGGGTGCAGCCAGTACTGGGACGTGTGTGCCATGTGCTACAATAAAGACTCTAGTAAAGATTACAGTGTGTCAGACTGAGTCCCTTTACATGGTGTCAGATAGTTAGACTCGCGCCTCCCGTTTACCGGTTTTCTTTTATTTTGCCCGGTATTTCCTATCAGTTTTGATGGCCTCCTCGTGCAGGAAACCCTCTCCCCTTATCTTTGATGCAGACATTGCGGAGCGATGGGCTACTTTTGTAATGGACTACACTCACTTCGTCAATATTGCGCACAGAAATGACCCTGCTGCGGTCCGTGCCTCCCTCCTGCTTAATCTAGCAGGTCCCGATGCCATGAAGAGAGCTCGGGCTTTCGTCTATGATCCAGCGGTCCTGGATGACAACGGCCAGCTCGTCGTGCCAGCTGAATCTGCCGCCGACCCGGTATGTCTTTTGCGTAAATTTGCCGAGATTTGTGACCTGCCCTCCAACCGCATATTGGAGCGGTCCAGGTTCTTCACGCGGAAGCAACAGCCAGAAGAACCTGTCGAGTGTTTCATCGCTGACCTGCGCTATCTTGCTCAGCGGTGCCGTTTCGAAAATATGTGTGACCAGCTCACCAGGGACATTCTAGTTACTGGCATGTTAGACCAGAAGTTACGTGCTGATTTGCTGCAACGACCTGACCTGACCCTGACTCAGTCAATGCATGCGTGTCGAATCGCCGAGGTGGTAACCCCTCCACATGGGGTGAGGGGATCTGACAGCCGCGCTGTCAATCTGACTGGTGTAACTGGTGTTACAGGGCCACGACGTTTGCACGACAGTTCCCGCCCTACACCGCGACCCGCCCGTACGTCTCGAGACCCGCGGGCACCTAAGTGTCCCAATTGTAACTATGCCCACCCCGTGCAGTCTCCGTGCCCGGCTTTCGGAAAATCGTGCAATTTCTGTAAGAAAATGAATCATTTTGCTGCCGCATGCCGTTCCCGTGGGAAAGTTCCACCAGCTACTAGGCAAATCCTAAACAACCTTCAACAACTTGATAATGAGATGGACTCTCAGTCTACTGCCGACACTGCCCACGACTCTGTGATCGAATATTCCATGGGAGAGTCAAGTGTTTACACTCTCCTTCACAGCCGCTCTAGCCTCCCCGATCCTTCTGTGCTCATTACGGTGAACAACAAGTCCTTCTCTGCGAAGCTGGATACTGGTGCAAAAGTGAATGTTATGTCAACATCACTGTTCAACAAGATAAGAAATAATGAGCTGTTGACTGCCGATCGCTCTGTTTTGCGTGCCTATGGGGGAGAGGAACTAACACCTGTGGGGAGGGCTACTTTCCACTGTGTGCTGCAGAAATCATCCTGTGACCTGTCGTTCTTTATTCTGGATTGCGACTGTGTCACCTTGCTGAGCAACCAGACCTGCCAGGATCTCGGTCTGGTGTCTTTCGACCGGACAGTTCACGAGGTTCAAGCTGTGATGGATCCGCTATCCGAGTATCCAGACCTCTTTGACGGTAAGCTGGGGAAGCTGCCGCTAGTGTACAAGATTGCAACTGACCCCTCCGTGATGCCTGTAATTCGCCCGCCGCACAGAGTGTCATTCGCCATGAAGGGCAAGGTGGAGGCTATGCTAAAGGACATGGTTGATATGGGTGTTCTGGCGTCAGTCAGCGAGCCCACCGAGTGGGTCTCCACGATGGTCGCTACAATGAAGAAAGGATGAGATACGGGTGTGCATCAACCCCAAGGACTTGAACTTGGCAATCAAGCGGCCCCACTACCCAATGCGGACCGTTGAAGACGTCGCTGCCCAAGTCGGACAAGCAACGGTGTTTTCTGTCCTCGACGCCAGGAGTTCATTTTGGCAAATACCCCTGGACAAACGCTCCTCTGACTTAACAACCTTCGGTACACCCTTCGGCAGGTTTAAATTCTTGTGGATGCCGTTCAGCATCAACTCCGCTAGTGAGGTATTCCAGCGCTAGGTATTTCAGCGCTCCATGGAGCAACTGTTTGCAGGTCTGCCCTGTGCGATTATTGTGGACGACATTCTGGTATATCTAACTCTCTGCCACAGAGGGTAGTCGAGGCCAGTTCATTGGCTATATTAAAGAGGGAGTTTCCTAACATGCCCCCTGCCCGTAACATGCCTCCTGCCCGTAACATGCCCCCTGCCTGTAACATGCCCCCTGCCCGTAACATGCCCTCTGCCCGTAACATGCCCCCCTCCAGTAACATGCCCCCTGCCTGTAACATGCCTCCTGCCCGTAACATGCCCTCTGCCCGTAACATGCCCCCTGCCCGTAACATGCCCCCTGCCCGTAACATGCCCCCTCCAGTAACATGCCCCCCCCCTGCCTGTAACATGCCCCCTGCCCGCAACATGCCCCCTGCCCGTAACATGCCCCTTTGCCCGTAACATGCCCCCTGCCTGTAACATGCCCCCTGCCCGTAACATGCCCCCCTGCCCGTAACATGCCCCCTGCCCGTAACATGCCCCCTCCAGTAACATGCCCCCCTGCCTGTAACATGCCCCCTGCCCGTAACATGCCCCCTGCCCGTAACATGCCCCCTGCCCGTAACATGCCCCCTGCCCGTAACATGCCCCCTGCCCGTAACATGCCCCCCTCCAGTAACATGCCCCCCCAGTAACATGCCCCCTGACCGTAACATGCCCCCTGCCCGTAACATGCCCCCTGCCCGTAACATGCCCCCCTCCAGTAACATGCCCCCTGCCCGTAACATGCCCCCTGCCCGTAACCTGCCCCCTGCCCGTAACATGCCCCCTGCCCGTAACCTGCCCCCTGCCCGTAACATGCCCCCCTCCAGTAACATGCCCCCTGCCCGTAACATGCCCCCTGCCCGTAACATGCCCCCTGCCCGTAACATGCCCCCCTGCCCATAACATGCCCCCTGCCCGTAACATGCCCCCTGCCCGTAACATGGCCCCCTCCAGTAACATGCCCCCTGCCCGTAACATGCCCTCCTGCCCGTAACATGCCCTCCTCCAGTAACATGTCCCCTCCCCGTAACATGCCCCCCTGCCCGTAACATGCCCCCTGCCCGTAACATGCCCCCTGACCGTAACATGTCCCCTGCCAGTAACATGCCCCCCTGCCCGTAACATGCCCCCCTGCCCGTAACATGCCCCCTGCCCGTAACATGCCCCCTGCCCGTAACATGCCCCCTGCCCGTAACATGTCCCCTGCCTGTAACATGCCCCCTGCCCGTAACATGCCCCCCTGCCCGTAACATGCCCCCCTGCCCGTAACATGTCCCCTGCCTGTAACATGCCCCCTGCCCGTAACATGCCCCCTGCCCGTAACATGCCCCCTGCCCGTAACATGCCCCCTGCCCGTAACATGCCCCCCTGCCCGTAACATGCCCCCTGCCCGTAACATGCCCCCTGCCCGTAACATGCCCCCCTGCCCGTAACATGCCCCCTGCCCGTAACATGCCCCCTGCCCGTAACATGCCCCCCTGCCCGTAACATGCCCCCTGCCCGTAACATGCCCCCCTGCCTGTAACATGCCCCCTGCCCGTAACATGCCCCCTCCTGTAACATGCCCCCCTGCCCGTAACATGCCCCCTGCCCGTAACATGCCCCCATCAAGTAACATGCCCCCAGCCCGTAACATGCCCCCCTCCAGTAACATGCCCCCTGCCCGTAACATGCCCCCTGCCCGTAACATGCCCCCTGCCCGTAACATGCCCCCCTGCCCGTAACATGCCCCCCTCCAGTAACATGCCCCCTGCCCGTAACATGCCCCCTGCCCGTAACATGCCCCCCTCCAATAACATGCCTCCTGCCCGTAACATGCCCCCTGCCCGTAACATGCCCCCTCCAGTAACATGCCCCCTGCCCGTAACATGCCCCCTGCCCGTAACATGCCCCCTGCCCGTAACATGCCCCCCTGCCCGTAACATGCCCCCCTGGCCGTAACATGCCCCCTGCCCGTAACATGCCCCCTGCCCGTAACATGCCCTCCTGCCCGTAACATGCCCTCTGCCCGTAACATGCCCCCTGCCCGTATCATGCCCCCCTGCAATAACATGCCCCCCTCCAGTAACATGCCCCCTGCCCGTAACATGCCCTCTGCCCTAACATGCCCGCTGCCCGTAACATGCCCCCTGCCCGTAACATGCCCCCTGCCCGTAACATGCCCCCTGCCCGTAACATGCCCCCTGCCTGTAACATGCCCCCTGCCCGTAACATGCCCCCTGCCTGTAACATGCCCCTTGCCCGTAACATGCCCTCTGCCCGTAACATGCCCCCCTCCAATAACATGCCCCCTGCCCGTAACATGCCCCCTGCCCGTAACATGCCTCCTGCCCGTAACATGCCCCCTGCCCGTAAAATGCCCCCTGCCCGTAACATGCCCCCTGCCCGTAACATGCCCCCTGCCAGTGACATGCCTCCTGCCCGTAACATGCCCCCTGCCTGTAACATGCCCCCTGCCCGTAACATGCCTTCTGCCCGTAACATGCCCCCCTCCAGTAACATGCCCCCTGCCTGTAACATGCCTCCTGCCCGTAACATGCCCTCTGCCCGTAACATGCCCCCTGCCCGTAACATGCCCCCTGCCCGTAACATGCCCCCTCCGGTAACATGCCCCCTGCCCGTAACATGCCCCCTGCCCGTAACATGCCCCCTGCCCGTAACATGCCCCTTTGCCCGTAACATGCCCCCTGCCTGTAACATGCCCCCTGCCCGTAACATGCCCCCCTGCCCGTAACATGCCCCCTGCCCGTAACATGCCCCCTCCAGTAACATGTCCCCCTGCCTGTAACATGCCCCCTGCCCGTAACATGCCCCCTGCCCGTAACATGCCCCCTGACCGTAACATGCCCCCTGCCCGTAACATGCCCCCTGCCCGTAACAGGCCCCCCTCCAGTAACATGCCCCCTGCCCGTAACATGCCCCCTGCCCGTAACATGCCCCCTGCCCGTAACATGCCCCCCTCCAGTAACATGCCCCCTGCCCGTAACATGCCCCCTGCCCGTAACATGCCCCCTGCCCGTAACATGCCCCCTGCCCATAACATGCCCCCTGCCCGTAACATGCCCCCTGCCCGTAACATGCCCCCTGCCCGTAACATGCCCCCTGCCCGTAACATGCCCCCTGACCGTAACATGTCCCCTGCCTGTAACATGCCCCCCTGCCCGTAACATGCCCCCTGCCCGTAACATGCCCCCCTGCCCGTAACATGCCCCCTGCCCGTAACATGCACCCCTGACGGAACATGCCCCCAGCCCGTAACATGCCCCCTGCCCGTAACATGCCCCCTGCCCGTAACATGCCCCCTCCTGTAACATGCCCCCCTGCCCGTAACATGTCCCCTGCCCGTAACATGCCCCCTGCCCGTAACATGCCCCCCTGCTCGTAACATGCGCCCTCCTGTAACATGCCGCCTGCCCGTAACATGCCCCCCTGCCCATAACATGCCCCCTGCCCGTAACATGCCCCCTGCCCGTAACATGCCCCCTGCCCGTAACATGCCCCCTGCCCGTAACATGCCCCTGCCCGTAACATGCCCCCCTGCCCGTAATATGCCCCCTCCAGTAACATGCCCCCCTCCAGTAACATGCCCCCCGCCTGTAACATGCCCCCTGCCCGTAACATGCCCCCCTGCCTGTAACATGCCCCCTGCCCGTAACATGCCCCCCTCCAGTAACATGCCCCCTGCCCGTAACATGCCCCCTGCCCGTAACATGCCCCCTGCCCATAACATGCCCCCTGCCCGTAACATGCCCCCTGCCCATAACATGCCCTCTGCCCGTAACATGCCCCCTGCCCGTAACATTCCCCCTGCCCGTAACATGCCCCCTGCCCGTAACATGCCCCCTGCCCGTAACATGCCCCCTGCCCGTAACATGCCCCCTGCCCGTAACATGCCCCCTGCCCGTAACATGCCCCCTGCCCGTAACATGCCCCCTGCCCGTAACATGCCCCCTGCCCGTAACATGCCCCCTGCCCGTAACATGCCCCCTGCCTGTAACATGCCCCCTGCCGGTAACATGCCCCCTGCCCGTAACATGCCCCCTGCCCGTAACATGCCCCCTGCCTGTAACATGCCCCCTGCCCGTAACATGCCCCCTGCCCGTAACATGCCCCCCTGCCCGTAACATGCCCCCTGCCCGTAACATGCCCCCTGCCCGTAACATGCCCCCTGCCTGTAACATGCCCCCTGCCCGTAACATGTCCCCTGCCAGTAACATGCCCCCTGCCCGTAACATGCCCCCTGCCCGTAACATGCCCCCTGCCTGTAACATGCCCCCTGCCCGTAACATGCCCCCTGCCCGTAACATGCCCCCCTCGAGTAACATGCCCCCTGCCCGTAACATGTCCCCCTGTCCGTAACATGCCCCCTGCGTGTATCATGCCCCCTGCGCGTAACATGCCCCCTGCCCGTAACATGCCCCCCTCCAGTAACATGCCCCCTGCCCGTAACATGCCCCCTGCCCGTAACATGCCCCCCTGCCCGTAACATGCCCCCTCCCCGTAACATGCCCCCTGCCCGTAACATGCCCCCATGCCCGTAACATGCCCCCTGCCCGTAACATGCCCCCTGCCCGTAACATGCCCCCCTGCCCGTAACATGCCCCCTGCCTGTAACATGCCCCCCTGCCCGTAACATGCCCCCTGCCCGTAACATGCCCCCTGCCCGTAACATGCCCCCCTGCCCGTAACATGCCCCCTGCCCGTAACATGCCCCCTGCCCGTAACATGCCCCCTGCCCGTAACATGCCCCCTGCCCGTAACATGCCCCCCTGCCCGTAACATGCCCCCTGCCCGTAACATGCCCCCTGCCCGTAACATGCCCCCCTGCCCGTAACATGCCCCCTGTCTGTAACATGCCCCCTGCCCGTAACATGCCCCTGCCCGTAATATGCCCCCCTCCAGTAACATGCCCCCCGCCTGTAACATGCCCCCTGCCCGTAACATGCCCCCCTCAAGTAACATGCCCCCTGCCTGTAACATGCCCCCTGCCCGTAACATGCCCCCCTCCAGTAACATGCCCCCTGCACGTAACATGCCCCCCTCCAGTAACATGCCCCCTGCCCGTAACATGCCCCCCTCCAGTAACATGCCCCCTGCCCGTAACATGTCCCCTGCCAGTAACATGCCCCCCTGCCCGTAACATGCCCCCCTCCAGTAACATGCCCCCTGCCCGTAACATGCCCCCTGCCCGTAACATGCCCTCCAGTAACATGCCCCCTGCCAGTAACATGCCCCCTGCCCGTAACATGCCCCCCTCCAGTAACATGCCCCCTGCCCGTAACATGCCCCCTGCCCGTAACATGCCCCCTGCCCGTAACATGCCCCCCTGCCCGTAACATGCCCCCCTCCAGTAACATGCCCCCTGCCCGTAACATGCCCCCTGCCCGTAACATGCCCCCCTCCAGTAACATGCCCCCTGCCCATAAGATGCCCCCTGCCCGTAACATGCCCCCTGCCCGTAACATGCCCCCCTCCAGTAACATGCCCCCTGCCCGTAACATGCCCCCTGCCCGTAACATGCCCCCCTGCCCGTAACATGCCCCCCTCCAGTAACATGCCCCCTGCCCGTAACATGCCCCCTGCCCGTAACATGCCCCCCTCCAGTAACATGCCCCCTGCCCATAAGATGCCCCCTGCCCGTAACATGCCCCCTGCCCGTAACATGCCCCCTGCCCGTAACATGCCCCCTGCCCGTAACATGCCCCCTGCCCTAACATGCCCGCTGCCCGTAACATGCCCCCTGCCCGTAACATGCCCCCTGCCCGTAACATGCCCCCCTACCCGTAACATGCCCCCTGCCCGTAACATGCCCCCCTGCCCGTAACATGCCCCCTGCCCGTAACATGCCCCCCTACCCGTAACATGCCCCCTGCCCGTAACATGCCCCCCTGCCCGTAACATGCCCCCTGCCCGTAACATGCCCTCTGCCCGTAACATGCCCCCTGCCCGTAACATGCCCCCTCCAGTAACATGCCCCCTGCCCGTAACATGCCCCCTGCCCTAACATGCCCGCTGCCCGTAACATGCCCCCTGCCCGTAACATGCCCCCTGCCCGTAACATGCCCCCTGCCCGTAACATGCCCCCTGCCCGTAACATGCCCCCTGCCTGTAACATGCCCCCTGCCCGTAACATGCCCCCTGCCTGTAACATGCCCCCTGCCCGTAACATGCCCTCTGCCCATAACATTTCCCCTCCAATAACCTGCCCCCTGCCCGTAACATGCCCCCTGCCCGTAACATGCCCCCTGCCCGTAACATGCCCCTTTGCCCGTAACATGCCCCCTCCCTGTAACATGCCCCCTGCCCGTAACATGCCCCCTGCCCGTAACATGCCCCCTGCCTGTTAACATGCCCCTGCCCGTAACATGCCCCCTGCCCGTAACATGCCCCCTGCCCGTAACATGCCCCCTGCCCGTAACATGCCCCCTGCCCGTAACATGCCCCCCTCCAGTAACATGCCCCCTGCCCGTAACATGCCCCCCTGCCCGTAACATGCCCTCCTCCAGTAACAAGCACCCTCCCTGTAACATGCCCCCCTGCCCGTAACATGCCCCCCTGCCCGTAACATGTCCCCTGCCTGTAACATGCCCCCTGCCCGTGTAACATGCCCCCTGCCCCGTAACATGCCCCCTGCCCCGTAACATGCCCCCTGCCCGTAACATATCCCCCTGCCGTAACATGCGCCCTGCCCGTAACATGCACCCCTGCCCGTAACATGCCCCTGCCCGTAACATGCCCTGCCCCGTAACATGCCCCCTGCCCGTAACATGCCCCTCCTGTAACATGCCCCCTGCCCGTAACATGCCCCCTGCCCGTAACATGCCCCTGCCCTTAACATGCCCCCTGCCCGTAACATGCCCCCCTGCCCGTAACATGCCCCCTGCCCGTAACATGCCCCTGCCCGGTAACATGCCCCCCTGCCCGTAACATGTCCCCTGCCCCGTAACATGCCCCCTGCCCGTAACATGCCCCCCTGCCCGTAACATGCCCCCCTGCCCGTAACATGCCCCCTGCCCGTAACATGCCCCCCTGCCCGTAACATGCGCCCTGCCGTAACATGTCCCCTGCCGTAACATGCCCCCTGCCCGTAACATGCCCCCTGCCCGTAACATGCCCCCTGCCCGTAACATGCCCCTGCCGGTAACATGCCCCCTGCCCGTAACATGTCCCCTGCCCGTAACATGCCCCCTGCCCGTAACATGCCCCCCTGCCCGTAACATGCGCCCTGCCCGTAACATGCACCCCTGCCCGTAACATGCCCCCTGCCCGTAACATGTCCCCTGCCCGTAACATGCCCCCTGCCCGTAACATGCCCCCCTTCCCGTAACATGCCCCCTGCCCGTAACATGCCCCCTGCCCGTAACATGCCCCCTGCTCGTAACATGCCCCCCTGCCCGTAACATGCCCCCTGCCCGTAATATGCCCCCCTGCCCGTAACATGCCCCCTGCCCGTAACATGCCCCCTGCCCGTAACATGCCCCCTGCCCGTAACATGCCCCCTGCCCGTAACATGCCCCCTGCCCGTAACATGCCCCCTGCCTGTAACATGCCCCCTGCCCGTAACATGCCCCCTGCCCGTAATATGCCCCCCTGCCCGTAACATGCCCCCTGCCCGTAACATGCCCCCCTGCCCGTAACATGCCCCCTGCCCGTAACATGCCCCCTGCCCGTAACATGCCCCCTGCCCGTAACATGCCCCCCTGCCCGTAACATGCCCCCCCTGCCCGTAACATGCCCCCTGCCCGTAACATGCCCCCTGCCCGTAACATGCCCCCCTGCCCGTAACATGCCCCCTGCCTGTAACATGCCCCCTGCCCGTAACATGCCCCCTGCCCGTAACATGCCCCCCTCCAGTAACATGCCCCCTGCCCGTAACATGCCCCCCTGCCCGTAACATGCCCCCCTGCCCGTAACATGCCCCCTGCCCGTAACATGCCCCCCCTGTAACATGCCCCCTGCCCGTAACATGCCCCCTCAAGTAACATGCCCCCTGCCTGTAACATGCCCCCTGCCCGTAACATGCCCCCCTCCAGTGACATGCCCCCTGCACGTACATGCCCCCCTCCAGTAACATGGCCCCTGCCCGTAACATGCCCCCCTCCAGTAACATGCCCCCTGCCCATTACATGCCCCCTGCCCGTAACATGCCCCGTGCCCATAACATGCCCCCTGCCCGTAACATGCCCCCTGCCCATAACATGCCCTCTGCCCGTAACATGCCCCTGTCCGTAACTTTCCCCCTGCCCGTAACATGCCCCCTGCCCGTAACATGCCCCCAGTAACATGCCCCCTGCCCGTAACATGCCCCCTGCCCGTAACATGCCCCCTGCCCGTAACATGCCTCCTGCCCGTAACATGCCCTCTGCCCGTAACATGCCCCCTGCCCGTAACATGCCCCCTGCCCGTAACATGCCCCCTGCCCGTAACATGCCCCCCTCCAGTAACATGCCCCTGCCCATAACATGCCCCCTGCCCGTAACATGCCCCCTGCCCGTAACATGCCCCCTGCGCGTAACATGCCCCCTGCCCGTAACATGCCCCCTGCCCGTAACATGCCCCCTGCCCGTAACATGCCCCCCTGCCCGTAACATGCCCCCTGCCCGTAACATGCCCCCCTGCCCGTAACATGCCCCCCTGCCTGTAACATGCCCCCTGCCCGTAACATGCCCCCTGCGCGTAACATGCCCCCCTCCAGTAACATGCCCCCTGCCCGTAACATGCCCCCCTGCCCGTAACATGCCCCCTGCCCGTAACATGCCCCCTGCGCGTAACATGCCCCCTGCCCGTAACATGCCCCCCTCCAGTAACATGCCCCCTGCCCGTAACATGCCCCCTGGCCGTAACATGCCCCCCTGCCCGTAACATGCCCCCTGCCCGTAACATGCCCCCTGCCCGTAACATGCCCCCCTGCCCGTAACATGCCCCCTGCCCGTAACATGCCCCCTGCCCGTAACATGCCCCCCTGCCTGTAACATGCCCCCCTGCCCGTAACATGCCCCCTGCCCGTAACATGCCCCCTGCCCGTAACATGCCCCCCTGCCCGTAACATGCCCCCTGCCCGTAACATGCCCCCCTCCAGTAACATGCCCCCTGCACGTAACATGCCCCCCTCCAGTAACATGCCCCCTGCCCGTAACATGCCCCCCTCCAGTAACATGCCCCCTGCCCGTAACATGTCCCCTGCCAGTAACATGCCCCCCTGCCCGTAACATGCCCCCCTCCAGTAACATGCCCCCTGCCCGTAACATGCCCCCTGCCCGTCTCCAGTAACATGCCCCCTGCCCGTAACACTCCCCCTGCAGTAACATGCCCCCTGCCCGTAACATGCCCCCTGCCCGTAACATGCCCCCTGCCCGTAACATGCCCCCCTGCCCGTAACATGCCCCCTCCAGTAACATGCCCCCTGCCCGTAACATGCCCCCTGCCCGTAACATGCCCCCCTCCAGTAACATGCCCCCTGCCCATAAGATGCCCCCTGCCCGTAATATGCCCCCTGCCAGTAACATGCCCCCTGCCCGTAACATGCCCCCCTCCAATAACATGCCCCCTGCCCGTAACATGCCCCCTGCCCGTAACATGCCCCCTGCCCTAACATGCCCGCTGCCCGTAACATGCCCCCTGCCCGTAACATGCCCCCTGCCCGTAACATGCCCCCCTGCCCGTAACATGCCCCCTGCCCGTAACATGCCCCCTGCCCGTAACATGCCCCCCTGCCCGTAACATGCCCTCTGCCCGTAACATGCCCCCTGCCCGTAACATGCCCCCTCCAGTAACATGCCCCCTGCCCGTAACATGCCCCCTGCCCTAACATGCCCCCTGCCCGTAACATGCCCCCTGCCCGTAACATGCCCCCTGCCCGTAACATGCCCCCTGCCCGTAACATGCCCCCTGCCCGTAACATGCCCCCCTGCCCGTAACATGCCCTCTGCCCGTAACATGCCCCCTGCCCGTAACATGCCCCCTCCAGTAACATGCCCCCTGCCCGTAACATGCCCCCTGCCCTAACATGCCCCCTGCCCGTAACATGCCCCCTGCCCGTAACATGCCCCCTGCCCGTAACATGCCCCCTGCCCGTAACATGCCCCCTGCCCGTAACATGCCCCCCTCCAGTAACATGCCCCCCCAGTAACATGCCCACTGACCGTAACATGCCCCCTGCCCGTAACATGCCCCCTGCCCGTAACATGCCCCCTGCCCGTAACATGCCCCCTGCCCGTAACATGCCCCCTGCCCGTAACATGCCCCTTTGCCCGTAACATGCCCCCTGCCTGTAACATGCCCCCTGCCCGTAACATGCCCCCCTGCCCGTAACATGCCCCCCTGCCCGTAACATGCCCCCTGCCCGTAACATGCCCCCTGCCCGTGACATGCCCCCTGCCCGTAACATGCCCCCCTCCAGTAACATGCCCCCTGCCCGTAACATGCCCCCTGCCCGTAACATGCCCCCTGCCCGTAACATGCCCCCTGCCCATAACATGCCCCCTGCCCATAACATGCCCCCTGCCCGTAACATGCACCCTGCCCGTAACATGGCACCCTCCAGCAACATGCCCCCTGCCCGTAACATGCCCCCCTGCCCGTAACATGCCCCCCTCCAGTAACATGTCCCCTGCCTGTAACATGCCCCCTGCCCGTAACATGCCCCCTGCCCGTAACATGCCCCCTGCCCGTAACATGCCCCCTGCCCGTAACATGCCCCCCTGCCCGTAACATGCGCCCTGCCCGTAACATGCCCCCTGCCCGTAACATGCCCCTGCACTTAACATGCCCCCTGCCCGTAACATGCCCCCCTGCCCGTAACATGCCCCCTGCCCGTAACATGCCCCTGCCCGTAACATGCCCCCTGCCCGTAACATGCCCCTCCTGTAACATGCCCCCTGCCCGTAACATGCCCCCTGCCCGTAACATGCCCCTGCCCTTAACATGCCCCCTGCCCGTAACATGCCCCCCTGCCCGTAACATGCCCCCTGCCCGTAACATGCCCCCTGCCCGTAACATGCCCCCCTGCCCGTAACATGTCCCCTGCCCGTAACATGCCCCCTGCCCGTAACATGCCCCCTGCCCGTAACATGCCCCCTGCCTGTAACATGCCCCCCTGCCCGTAATATGCCCCCTGCCCGTAACATGCCCCCTGCTCGTAACATGCCCCCCTGCCCGTAACATGCCCCCTGCCCGTAACATGCCCCCTGCCCGTAACATGCCCCCTGCCCGTAACATGCCCCTGCCCTTAACATGCCCCCTGCCCGTAACATGCCCCCTGCCCGTAACATGCCCCCTGCCCGTAACATGCCCCCTGCCCGTAACATGCCCCCCTGCCCGTAACATGCCCCCTGCCCGTAACATGCCCCCCTGCCCGTAACATGCCCCCTGCCCGTAACATGCCCCCTGCCCATAACATGCCCCCTTCCCGTAACATGCCCCCTGCCCCTAACATGCCCCCTGCCCGTAACATGCCCCCTGCCCATAACTTGCCCTCTGCCCGTAACATGCCCCCTGCCCGTAACATGCCCCTGCCCGTAACATGCCCCCTGCCAGTAACATGCCCCCCTCCAGTAACATGCCCCCTGCCCGTAACATGCCCCCTGCCCGTAACATGCCCCCTGCCCGTAACATGCCCCCTGCCCGTAACATGCCCCCCTCCAGTAACATGCCCCCTGCCCGTAACATGCCCCCTGCCCGTAACATGCCCCCTGCCGGTAACATGCCCCTGCCCGTAAAATGCCCCCTGCCCGCAACATGCCCCCTGCCCGTAACATGCCCCCCTGCCCGTAACATGCCCCCTGCCCGTAACATGCCCCCTGCCCGCAACATGCCCCCTGCCCGTAACATGCCCCCTGCCCGTAACATGCCCCCTGCCCGTAACATGCCCCCTGCCCGTAACATGCCCCCTGCCCGTAACATGCCCCCTGCCCGTAACATGCCCCCTGCCCGTAACATGCCCCCTGCCGGTAACATGCCCCCTGCCGGTAACATGCCCCCTGCCCGTAACATGCCCCCTGCCCGTAACATGCCCCCTGCCCGTAACATGCCCCCTGCCCGTAACATGCCCCCTGCCCGTAACATGCCCCCTGCCCGTAACATGCCCCCTGCCCGTAACATGCCCCCTGCCCGTAACATGCCCCCTGCCCGTAACATGCCCCCTGCCCGTAACATGCCCGCTGCCCGTAACATGCCCCCTGCCCGTAACATTCCCCCTGCCCGTAACATGCCCCCTGCCCGTAACATGCCCCCTGCCCGTAACATGCCCCCTGCCCGTAACATGCCCCCTGCCGTAACATGCCCGCTGCCCGTAACATGCCCCCTGCCCGTAACATGCCCCCTGCCCGTAACATGCCCCCCTGCCCGTAACATGCCCCCTGCCCGTAACATGCCCCCTTCCCGTAACATGCCCCCTGCCCTAACATGCCCGCTGCCCGTAACATGCCCCCTGCCCGTAACATGCCCCCTGCCCGTAACATGCCCCCCTGCCCGTAACATGCCCCCTGCCCGTAACATGCCCCCTTCCCGTAACATGCCCCCTGCCCTAACATGCCCGCTGCCCGTAACATGCCCCCTGCCCGTAACATGCCCCCTGCCTGTAACATGCCCCCTGCCCGTAACATGCCCCCTACCCGTAACATGCCCCCTTCCCGTAACATGCCCCCTGCCCGTAACATGCCCCCCTCCAGTAACATGCCCCCTGCCCGTAACATGCCCCCTGCCCGTAACATGCCCCCTGCCCGTAACATGCCCCCTGCCCGTAACATGCCCTCTGCCCGTAACATGCCCCCTGCCCGTAACATGCCCCCTGCCCGTAACATGCCCGCTGCCCGTAACATGCCCCCTGCCCGTAACATTCCCCCTGCCCGTAACATGCCCCCTACCCGTAACATGCCCCCCTGCCCGTAATATGCCCCCTGCCCGTAACAGGCCCCCTGCCCGTAACATGCCCCCCTCCAGTAACATGCCCCCTGCCCGTAACATGCCCCCTCCCCGTAACATGCCCCCTGCCCGTAACATGCCCCCCTGCCCGTAACATGCCCCCCTGCTTGTATCATGCCCCCTGCGCGTAACATGCCCCCTGCCCGTAACATGCCCCCCTCCAGTAACATGCCCCCTGCCCGTAACATGCCCCCTGCCCGTAACATGCCCCCCTGCCCGTAACATGCCCCCTCCCCGTAACATGCCCCCCTGCCCGTAACATGCCCCCTGTCTGTAACATGCCCCCTGCACGTAACATGCCCCCTGCCCGTAATATGCCCTCCTCCAGTAACATGCCCCCCGCCTGTAACATGCCCCCTGCCCGTAACATGCCCCCCTCAAGTAACATGCCCCCTGCCTGTAACATGCCCCCTGCCCGTAACATGCCCCCCTCCAGTAACATGCCCCCTGCACGTAACATGCCCCCCTCCAGTAACATGCCCCCTGCCCGTAACATGCCCCCCTCCAGTAACATTCCCCCTGCCCGTAACATGTCCCCTGCCAGTAACATGCCCCCCTGCCCGTAACATGCCCCCCTCCAGTAACATGCCCCCTGCCCGTAACATGCCCCCTGCCCGTAACATGCCCCCTGCCCTAACATGCCCGCTGCCCGTAACATGCCCCCTGCCCGTAACATGCCCCCTGCCCGTAACATGCCCCCCTGCCCGTAACATGCCCCCTGCCCGTAACATGCCCCCTGCCCGTAACATGCCCTCTGCCCGTAACATGCCCCCTGCCCGTAACATGCCCCCCTCCAGTAACATGCCCCCTGCCCGTAACATGCCCCCCTGCCCGTAACATGCCCTCCTCCAATAACAAGCACCCTCCCTGTAACATGCCCCCCTGCCTGTAACATGCCCCCTGCCCGTAACATGCCCCCCTGCCCGTAACATGTCCCCTGCCTGTAACATGCCCCCTGCCCGTAACATGCCCCCTGCCCGTAACATGCCCCCTGCCCGTAACATGCCCCCTGCCCGTAACATGCCCCCCTGCCCGTAACATGCGCCCTGCCCGTAACATGCACCCCTGCCCGTAACATGCCCCCTGCCCGTAACATGCCCCTGCCCGTAACATGCCCCCTGCCCGTAACATGCCCCTCCTGTAACATGCCCCCTGCCCGTAACATGCCCCTGCCCGTAACATGCCCCTGCCCTTAACATGCCCCCTGCCCGTAACATGCCCCCCTGCCCGTAACATGCCCCCTGCCCGTAACATGCCCCCTGCCGGTAACATGCCCCCCTGCCCGTAACATGTCCCCTGCCCGTAACATGCCCCCTGCCCGTAACATGCCCCCCTGCCCGTAACATGCCCCCTGCCTGTAACATGCCCCCCTGCCCGTAACATGCCCCCTGCCCGTAACATGCCCCCTGCTCGTAACATGCCCCCCTGCCCGTAACATGCCCCCTGCCCGTAATATGCCCCCCTGCCCGTAACATGCCCCCTGCCCGTAACATGCCCCCTGCCCGTAACATGCCCCCTGCCCGTAACATGCCCCCTGCCTGTAACATGCCCCCCTGCCCGTAACATGCCCCCTGCCCGTAACATGCCCCCTTCCCGTAACATGCCCCCTGCCCCTAACATGCCCCCTGCCCGTAACATGCCCCCTGCCCATAACTTCCCCTCTGCCCGTAACATGCCCCCTGCCCGTAACATGCCCCTGCCCGTAACATGCCCCCTGCCCGTAACATGCCCCCCTCCAGTAACATGCCCCCTGCCCGTAACATGCCCCCTGCCCGTAACATGCCCCCTGCCAGTAACATGCCCCCTGCCCGTAACATGCCCCCCCTCCAGTAACATGCCCCCTGCCCGTAACATGCCCCCTGCCCGTAACATGCCCCCTGCCGGTAACATGCCCCCTGCCCGTAACATGCCCCCTGCCCGCAACATGCCCCCTGCCCGTAACATGCCCCCTGCCCGTAACATGCCCCCTGCCCGTAACATGCCCCCTGCCTGTAACATGCCCCCTGCCCGTAACATGCCCCCTGCCCGTAACATGCCCCCTGCCCGTAACATGCCCCCTGCCCGTAACATGCCCCCTGCCGGTAACATGCCCCCTGCCGGTAACATGCCCCCTGCCCGTAACATGCCCCCTGCCCGTAACATGCCCCCTGCCCGTAACATGCCCCCTGCCCGTAACATGCCCCCTGCCCGTAACATGCCCCCTGCCCGTAACATGCCCCCTGCCCGTAACATGCCCCCTGCCCGTAACATGCCCGCTGCCCGTAACATGCCCCCTGCCCGTAACATTCCCCCTGCCCGTAACATGCCCCCTGCCCGTAACATGCCCCCTGCCCGTAACATGCCCCCCTCCAGTAACATGCCCCCTGCCCGTAACATGCCCCCCTGCCCGTAACATGCCCCCCTGCGTGTATCATGCCCCCTGCGCGTAACATGCCCCCTGCCCGTAACATGCCCCCCTCCAGTAACATGCCCCCTGCCCGTAACATGCCCCCTGCCCGTAACATGCCCCCCTGCCCGTAACATGCCCCCTCCCCGTAACATGCCCCCCTGCCCGTAACATGCCCCCTGTCTGTAACATGCCCCCTGCACGTAACATGCCCCCTGCCCGTAATATGCCCCCCTCCAGTAACATGCCCCCCGCCTGTAACATGCCCCCTGCCCGTAACATGCCCCCCTCAAGTAACATGCCCCCTGCCTGTAACATGCCCCCTGCCCGTAACATGCCCCCTGCACGTAACATGCCCCCCTCCAGTAACATGCCCCCTGCCCGTAACATACCCCCCTCCAGTAACATTCCCCCTGCCCGTAACATGTCCCCTGCCAGTAACATGCCCCCCTGCCCGTAACATGCCCCCCTCCAGTAACATGCCCCCTGCCCGTAACATGCCCCCTGCCCGTAACATGCCCCCTGCCCGTAACATGCCCCCCTGCCCGTAACATGCCCCCTGCCCGTAACATGCCCCCTGCCCGCAACATGCCCTCTGCCCGTAACATGCCCCCTGCCCGTAACATGCCCCCCTCCAGTAACATGCCCCCTGCCCGTAACATGCCCCCTGCCCTAACATGCCCGCTGCCCGTAACATGCCCCCTGCCCGTAACATGCCCCCTGCCCGTAACATGCCCCCTGCCCGTAACATGCCCCCTGCCCGTAACATGCCCCCTGCCTGTAACATGCCCCCTGCCCGTAACATGCCCCCTGCCTGTAACATGCCCCCTGCCCGTAACATGCCCTCTGCCCATAACATTTCCCCCTCCAATAACATGCCCCCTGCCCGTAACATGCCCCCTGCCCGTAACATGCCCCCTGCCCGTAACATGCCCCCTGCCCGTAACATGCCCCCTGCCCGTAACATGCCCCTTTGCCCGTAACATGCCCCCTGCCTGTAACATGCCCCCTGCCCGTAACATGCCCCCCTGCCCGTAACATGCCCCCTGCCTGTAACATGCCCCCTGCCCGTAACATGCCCCCTGCCCGTAACATGCCCCCTGCCCGTAACATGCCCCCTGCCCGTAACATGCCCCCTGCCCGTAACATGCCCCCCTCCAGTAACATGCCCCCTGCCCGTAACATGCCCCCTGCCCGTAACATGCCCCCTGCCCGTAACATGCCCCCCTCCAGTAACATGCCCCCTGCCCGTAACATGCCCCCCTGCCCGTAACATGCCCTCCTCCAGTAACAAGCACCCTCCCTGTAACATGCCCCCCTGCCTGTAACATGCCCCCTGCCCGTAACATGCCCCCCTGCCCGTAACATGTCCCCTGCCTGTAACATGCCCCCTGCCCGTAACATGCCCCCTGCCCGTAACATGCCCCCTGCCCGTAACATGCCCCCTGCCCGTAACATGCCCCCCTGCCCGTAACATGCGCCCTGCCCGTAACATGCACCCCTGCCCGTAACATGCCCCCTGCCCGTAACATGCCCCTGCCAGTAACATGCCCCCTGCCCGTAACATGCCCCTCCTGTAACATGCCCCCTGCCCGTAACATGCCCCCTGCCCGTAACATGCCCCTGCCCTTAACATGCCCCCTGCCCGTAACATGCCCCCCTGCCCGTAACATGCCCCCTGCCCGTAACATGCCCCCTGCCGGTAACAAGCCCCCCTGCCCGTAACATGTCCCCTGCCCGTAACACGCCCCCTGCCCGTAACATGCCCCCCTGCCCGTAACATGCCCCCTGCCTGTAACATGCCCCCCTGCCCGTAACATGCCCCCTGCCCGTAACATGCCCCCTGCTCGTAACATGCCCCCCTGCCCGTAACATGCCCCCTGCCCGTAATATGCCCCCCTACCCGTAACATGCCCCCTGCCCGTAACATGCCCCCCTGCCCGTAACATGCCCCCTGCCCGTAACATGCCCCCTGCCCGTAACATGCCCCCCTGCCCGTAACATGCCCCCTGCCTGTAACATGCCCCCTGCCCGTAACATGCCCCCCTCCAGTAACATGCCCCCCCCCTGTAACATGCCCCCTGCCCGTAACATGCCCCCCTCAAGTAACATGCCCCCTGCCTGTAACATGCCCCCTGCCCGTAACATGCCCCCCTCCAGTAACATGCCCCCTGCACGTAACATGCCCCCCTCCAGTAACATGGCCCCTGCCCGTAACATGCCCCCCTCCAGTAACATGCCCCCTGCCCGTAACATGCCCCCCTGCCCGTAACATGCCCTCCTCCAGTAACAAGCACCCTCCCTGTAACATGCCCCCCTGCCTGTAACATGCCCCCTGCCCGTAACATGCCCCCCTGCCCGTAACATGTCCCCTGCCTGTAACATGCCCCCTGCCCGTAACATGCCCCCTGCCCGTAACATGCCCCCTGCCCGTAACATGCCCCCTGCCCGTAACATGCCCCCCTGCCCGTAACATGCGCCCTGCCCGTAACATGCACCCCTGCCCGTAACATGCCCCCTGCCCGTAACATGCCCCTGCCCGTAACATGCCCCCTGCCCGTAACATGCCCCTCCTGTAACATGCCCCCTGCCCGTAACATGCCCCCTGCCCGTAACATGCCCCTGCCCTTAACATGCCCCCTGCCCGTAACATGCCCCCCTGCCCGTAACATGCCCCCTGCCCGTAACATGCCCCCTGCCGGTAACATGCCCCCCTGCCCGTAACATGTCCCCTGCCCGTAACACGCCCCCTGCCCGTAACATGCCCCCCTGCCCGTAACATGCCCCCTGCCTGTAACATGCCCCCCTGCCCGTAACATGCCCCCTGCCCGTAACATGCCCCCTGCTCGTAACATGCCCCCCTGCCCGTAACATGCCCCCTGCCCGTAATATGCCCCCCTACCCGTAACATGCCCCCTGCCCGTAACATGCCCCCCTGCCCGTAACATGCCCCCTGCCCGTAACATGCCCCCTGCCCGTAACATGCCCCCCTGCCCGTAACATGCCCCCTGCCTGTAACATGCCCCCTGCCCGTAACATGCCCCCCTCCAGTAACATGCCCCCCCCCTGTAACATGCCCCCTGCCCGTAACATGCCCCCCTCAAGTAACTTGCCCCCTGCCTGTAACATGCCCCCTGCCCGTAACATGCCCCCTCCAGTAACATGCCCCCTGCACGTAACATGCCCCCCTCCAGTAACATGGCCCCTGCCGTAACATGCCCCCCTCCAGTAACATGCCCCCTGCCCATAACATGCCCCCTGCCCGTAACATGCCCCCTGCCCGTAACATGCCCCCTGCCCGCAACATGCCTCCTGCCCGTAACATGCCCACTGCCCGTAACATGCCCCCTGCCCGTAACATGCCCCCTGCCCGTAACATGCCCCCTGCCCGTAACATGCCCCTGCCCGTAACATGCCCCCTTCCCGTAACATGCCCCCTGCCCGTAACATGCCCCCTGCCCGTAACATGCCCCATGCCCGTAACATGCCCCCCTGCCTGTAACATGCCCCCCTGCCCGTAACATGCCCCCTGCGCGTAACATGCCCCCTCCAGTAACATGCCCCCTGCCCGTAACATGCCCCCTGCCCGTAACATGCCCCCTGCCCGTAACATGCCCCCTGCGCGTAACATGCCCCCTGCCCGTAACATGCCCCCTCCAGTAACATGCCCCCTGCCCGTAACATGCCCCCTGGCCGTAACATGCCCCCCTGCCCGTAACATGCCCCCTGCCCGTAACATGCCCCCTGCCCGTAACATGCCCCCTGCCCGTAACATGCCCCCTGCCCGTAACATGCCCCCTGCCCGTAACATGCCCCCTGCCGTAACATGCCCCCCTGCCTGTAACATGCCCCCTGCCCGTAACATGCCCCCTGCCCGTAACATGCCCCCTGCCCGTAACATGCCCCCCTGCCCGTAACATGCCCCCTGCCCGTAACATGCCCCCTGCCCGTAACATGCCCCCTGCCGTAACATGCCCCCTGCCCGTAACATGCCCCCCTGCCCGTAACATGCCCCCTGCCCGTAACATGCCCCCTGCCCGTAACATGCCCCCTGCCCGTAACATGCCCCTGCCTGTAACATGCCCCCTGCCCGTAACATGCCCCCTGCCCGTAACATGCCCCCTGCCCGTAACATGCCCCCCTGCCCGTAACATGCCCCCTGCCCGTAACATGCCCCCTGCCTGTAACATGCCCCTGCCCGTAACATGCCCCCTGCCCGTAACATGCCCCCCTCCAGTAACATGCCCCCCGCCTGTAACATGCCCCTGCCCCGTAACATGCCCCCCTCAAGTAACATGCCCCCTGCCTGTAACATGCCCCCTGCCCGTAACATGCCCCCCTCCAGTAACATGCCCCTGCACGTAACATGCCCCCCTCCAGTAACATGCCCCCTGCCCGTAACATGCCCCCCTCCAGTAACATGCCCCCTGCCCGTAACATGTCCCCTGCCCGTAACATGCCCCCTGCCCGTAACATGCCCCCTGCCCGTAACATGCCCTCTGCCCGTAACATGCCCCCTGCCCGTAACATGCCCCTCCAGTAACATGCCCCCTGCCCGTAACATGCCCCCTGCCCTAACATGCCCGCTGCCCGTAACATGCCCCCTGCCCGTAACATGCCCCCTGCCCGTAACATGCCCCCTGCCCGTAACATGCCCCCTGCCTGTAACATGCCCCCTGCCCGTAACATGCCCCCCTGCCCGTAACATGCCCCCTGCCCGTAACATGCCCCCCTGCCCGTAACATGCCCCCTGCCCGTAACATGCCCCCTGCCTGTAACATGCCCCCCTGCCCGTAACATGCCCCCCTGCCCGTAACATGCCCCCCTCCAGTAACATGCCCCCCGCCTGTAACATGCCCCCTGCCCGTAACATGCCCCCTCAAGTAACATGCCCCTGCCTGTAACATGCCCCCTGCCCGTAACATGCCCCCCTCCAGTAACATGCCCCCTGCACGTAACATGCCCCCCTCCAGTAACATGCCCCCTGCCCGTAACATGCCCCCCTCCAGTAACATGCCCCCTGCCCATAACATGTCCCCTGCCCGTAACATGCCCCCTGCCCGTAACATGCCCCCCTGCCCGTAACATGCCCTCTGCCCGTAACATGCCCCCTGCCCGTAACATGCCCCCTCCAGTAACATGCCCCCTGCCCGTAACATGCCCCCTCCAGTAACATGCCCCCTGCCCGTAACATGCCCCCTGCCCTAACATGCCCGCTGCCCGTAAAATGCCCCCTGCCGTAACATGCCCCCTGCCCGTAACATGCCCCCCTGCCCGTAACATGCCCCCTGCCCGTAACATGCCCCCTGCCCGTAACATGCCCCCTGCCCGTAACATGCCCCCTGCCTGTAACATGCCCCCTGCCCGTAAACATGCCCTCTGCCCGTAACATGCCCCCCTCCAATAACATGCCCCCTGCCCGTAACATGCCCCCTGCCCGTAACATGCCCCCTGCCCGTAACATGCCCCTTTGCCCGTAACATGCCCCCTGCCTGTAACATGCCCCCTGCCCGTAACATGCCCCCCTGCCCGTAACATGCCCCCCCTGCCTGTAACATGCCCCCTGCCCGTAACATGCCCCCCTGCCCGTAACATGCCCCCTGCCCGTAACATGCCCCCTGCCCGTAACATGCCCCCTGCCCCGTAACATGCCCCCTGCCCGTAACATGCCCCCTGCCGTAACATGCCCCCTGCCCGTAACATGCCCCCTGCCCGTAACATGCCCCCTGCCCGTAACATGCCCCCTGCCCGTAACATGCCCCCTGCCCGTAACATGCCCCTTGCCCGTAACATGCCCCCTGCCCGTAACATGCCCCCCTCCAGTAACATGCCCCCCCAGTAACATGCCACTGACCGTAACATGCCCCCTGCCCGTAACATGCCCCCTGCCCGTTACATGTCCCCCTCCAGTAACATGCCCCCTGCCCGTAACATGCCCCCTGCCCGTAACATGCCCCCTGCCCGTAACATGCCCCCCCTCCAGTAACATGCCCCCTGCCCGTAACATGCCCCCCTGCCCGTAACATGCCCCCTGCCCGTAACATGCCCCCTGCCCGTAACATGCCCCTGCCCATAACATGCCCCCTGCCCGTAACATGCACCCTGCCCGTAACATGGCACCCTCCAGTAACATGCCCCCTGCCCGTAACATGCCCCCCTGCCCGTAACATGCCCCCCTCCAGTAACATGCACCCTCCCTGTAACATGCCCCCCTGCCCGTAACATGCCCCCCCTGCCCGTAACATGTCCCCTGCCTGTAACATGCCCCCTGCCCGTAACATGCCCCCTGCCCGTAACATGCCCCCTGCCCGTAACATGCCCCCTGCCCGTAACATGCCCCCCTGCCCAACATGCCCCCCTGCCCGTAACATGCGCCCTGCCCGTAACATGCACCCCTGCCCGTAACATGCCCCCTGCCCGTAACATGCCCCTGCCCGTAACATGCCCCCTGCCCGTAACATGCCCCTCCTGTAACATGCCCCCTGCCCGTAACATGCCCCCTGCCCGTAACATGCCCCTGCCCTTAACATGCCCCCTGCCCGTAACATGCCCCCCTGCCCGTAACATGCCCCCTGCCCGTAACATGCCCCCTGCCGGTAACATGCCCCCCTGCCCGTAACATGTCCCCTGCCCGTAACATGCCCCCTGCCCGTAACATGCCCCCTGCCCGTAACATGCCCCCTGCCTGTAACATGCCCCCCTGCCCGTAACATGCCCCCTGCCCGTAACATGCCCCCTGCTCGTAACATGCCCCCCTGCCCGTAACATGTCCCCTGCCCGTAACATGCCCCCCTGCCCGTAACATGCCCCCTGCCCGTAACATGCCCCCTGCCCGTAACATGCCCCCCTGCCCGTAACATGCCCCCTGCCTGTAACATGCCCCCTGCCCGTAACATGCCCCCTGCCCGTAACATGCCCCCCTCCAGTAACATGCCCCCCCCTGTAACATGCCCCCTGCCCGTAACATGCCCCCCTCAAGTATCATGCCCCTGCCCGTAACATGCCCCCCTCCAGTAACATGCCCCCTGCACGTAACATGCCCCCCTCCAGTAACATGGCCCTGCCCGTAACATGCCCCCCTCCAGTAACATGCCCCCTGCCCGTAACATGCCCCCTGCCCGTAACATGCCCCCTGCCCATAACATGCCCCCTGCCCGGAACCTGCCCCCTGCCCATAACATGCCCTCTGCCCGGTAACATGCCCCCTGCCCGTAACATTCCCCTGCCCGTAACATGCCCCCTGCCGTAACATGCCCCCCTCCAGTAACATGCCCCCTGCCCGTAACATGCCCCTGCCCGTAACATGCCCCCTGCCCGTAACATGCCCCCTGCCCCGTAACATGCCCCCCTCCAGTAACATGCCCCTGCCCGTAACATGCCCCCCTGCCCGTAACATGCCCCCTGCCCGTAACATGCCCCTGCGCGTAACATGCCCCTGCCCGTAACATGCCCCCCTCCAGTAACATGACCCCTGCCCCTAACATGCCCCCTGGCCGTAACATGCCCCCTGCCCGTAACATGCCCCCTGCCCGTAACATGCCCCCTGCCCGTAACATGCCCCCCTGCCCGTAACATGCCCCCTGCCCGTAACATGCCCCCTGCCCGTAACATGCCCCCCTGCCCGTAACATGCCCCCTGCCTGTAACATGCCCCCCTGCCCGTAACATGCCCCCTGCCCGTAACATGCCCCCTGCCCGTAACATGCCCCCCTGCCCGTAACATGCCCCCTGCCCGTAACATGCCCCCCTGCCCGTAACATGCCCCCTGCCCGTAACATGCCCCCTGCCCGTAACATGCCCCCCTGCCCGTAACATGCCCCCTGCCCGTAACATGCCCCCTGCCCGTAACATGCCCCCCTGCCCGTAACATGCCCCCTGCCTGTAACATGCCCCCTGCCCGTAACATGCCCCCTGCTCGTAATATGCCCCCCTCCAGTAACATGCCCCCTGCCTGTAACACGCCCCCTGCCCGTAACATGCCCGCTCCAGTAACATGCCCCCTGCACGTGACATGCCCCCCTGCAGTAACATGCCCCCTGCCCGTAACATGCCCCCTGCCCGTAACATGCCCCCTGCCCGTAACATGCCCCTGCCCTTAACATGCCCCCTGCCCGTAACATGCCCCCCTGCCCGTAACATGCCACCTGCCCGTAACATGCCCCCTGCCCGTAACATGCCCCCTGCCCGTAACATGCCCCCTGCCTGTAACATGCCCCCCTGCCCGTAACATGCCCCCTGCCCGTAACATGCCCCCTTCCCGTAACATGCCCCCTGCCCCTAACATGCCCCCTGCCCGTAACATGCCCCCTGCCCATAACTTGCCCTCTGCCCGTAACATGCCCCCTGCCCGTAACATGCCCCCTGCCCGTAACATGCCCCTGCCCGTAACATGCCCCCCTCCAGTAACATGCCCCCTGCCCGTAACATGCCCCCTGCCCGTAACATGCCCCCTGCCCGTAACATGCCCCCTGCCCGTAACATGCCCCCCTCCAGTAACATGCCCCCTGCCCGTAACATGCCCCCTGCCCGTAACATGCCTCCTGCCGGTACATGCCCCCTGCCCGTAACATGCCCCCTGCCCGCAACATGCCCCCTGCCCGTAACATGCCCCCTGCCCGTAACATGCCCCTGCCCGTAACATGCCCCCTGCCTGTAACATGCCCCCTGCCCGTAACATGCCCCTGCCCGTAACATGCCCCCTGCCCGTAACATGCCCCCTGCCCGTAACATGCCCCCTGCCGGTAACATGCCCCCTGCCCGTAACATGCCCCCTGCCCGTAACATGCCCCCTGCCCGTAACATGCCCCCTGCCCGTAACATGCCCCCTGCCCGTAACATGCCCCCTGCCCGTAACATGCCCCCTGCCCGTAACATGCCCCCTACCCGTAACATGCCCCCTGCCCGTAACATGCCCGCTGCCCGTAACATGCCCCCCTGCCCGTAACATGCCCCCTGCCCGTAACATGCCCCCTGCCCGTAACATGCCCCCTGCCCGTAACATGCCCCTTGCCCGTAACATGCCCCCCTGCCCGTAACATGCCCCCCTGCCCGTAACATGCCCCTCCTGTAACATGCCCCCTGCCCGTAACATGCCCCCCTGCCCGTAACATGCCCCCTGCCCGTAACATGCCCCCCTGCCCGTAACATGCCCCCCTGCGTGTATCATGCCCCCTGCGCGTAACATGCCCCCTGCCCGTAACATGCCCCCCTCCAGTAACATGCCCCCTGCCCGTAACATGCCCCCTGCCCGTAACATGCCCCCCTGCCCGTAACATGCCCCCTCCCCGTAACATGCCCCCCTGCCCGTAACATGCCCCCTGTCTGTAACATGCCCCCTGCACGTAACATGCCCCTGCCCGTAATATGCCCCCCTCCAGTAACATGCCCCCGCCTGTAACATGCCCCCTGCCCGTAACATGCCCCCCTCCAGTAACATGCCCCCTGCACGTAACATGCCCCCCTCCAGTAACATGCCCCTGCCCGTAACATGCCCCCTGCCCGTAACATGCCCCCTGCGGTAACATGCCCCCTGCCCGTAACATGCCCCCTGCCCGTAACATGCCCCCTGCCCGTAACATGCACCCTGCCTGTAACATGCCCCCTGGCCGTAACATGCCCCCTGCCCGTAACATGCCCCCTGCCCGTAACATGCCCCCTGCCCGTAACATGCCCCCTGCCTGTAACATGCCCCCTGCCCGTAACATGCCCTCTGCCCGTAACATGCCCCCGGCCCGTAACATGCCCCCTGCCCGTAACATGCCCCCCTCCAGTAACATGCCCCCTGCCCGTAACATGCCCCCCTGCCCGTAACATGCCCCCTGCGTGTATCATGCCCCCTGCGCGTAACATGCCCCCTGCCCGTAACATGCCCCCTCCAGTAACATGCCCCCTGCCCGTAACATGCCCCCTGCCCGTAACATGCCCCCTGCCCGTAACATGCCCCCTCCAGTAACATGCCCCCTGCCCGTAACATGCCCCCTGCCCGTAACATGCCCCCCTGCCCGTAACATGCCCCCTGCCCGTAACATGCCCCCTGCCCGTAACATGCCCCCTGCCCGTAACATGCCCCCTGCCCGTAACATGCCCCTGCCCGTAACATGCCCCCTGCCCGTAACATGCCCCCTGCCCGTAACATGCCCCCTGCCCGTAACATGCCCCCTGCCCGTAACATGCCCCCTGCCCGTAACATGCCCCCTCCAGTAACATGCCCCCTGCCCTTAACATGCCCCCCTGCCCGTAACATGCCCCCCTGCGTGTATCATGCCCCCTGCGCGTAACATGCCCCCTGCCCGTAACATGCCCCCCACCAGTAACATGCCCCCTGCCCGTAACATGCCCCCTGCCCGTAACATGCCCCCTGCCCGTAACATGCCCCCTCCCCGTAACATGCCCCCTGCCCGTAACATGCCCCCATGCCCGTAACATGCCCCCTGCCGGTAACATGCCCCCTGCCCGTAACATGCCCCCCTGCCCGTAACATGCCCCCTGCCCGTAACATGCCCCCTGCCCGTAACATGCCCCCTGCCCGTAACATGCCCCCCTGCCCGTAACATGCCCCCTGACCGTAACATGCCCCCTGCCCGTAACATGCCCCCCTGCCCGTAACATGCCCCCTGTCTGTAACATGCCCCCTGCCCGTAACATGCCCCCTGCCCGTAATATGCCCCCCTCCAGTAACATGCCCCCCGCCTGTAACATGCCCCCTGCCCGTAACATGCCCCCCTCAAGTAACATGCCCCCTGCTTGTAACATGCCCCCTGCCCGTAACATGCCCCCTGCCCGTAACATGCCCCCCTCCAGTAAACATGCCCCCTGCACGTAACATGCCCCCCTCCAGTAACATGCCCCCTGCCCGTAACATGCCCCCCTCCAGTAACATTCCCCCTGCCCGTAACATGTCCCCTGCCAGTAACATGCCCCCCTGCCCGTAACATGCCCCCCTCCAGTAACATGCCCCCTGCCCGTAACATGCCCCCTGCCCGTAACATGCCCCCTGCCCGTAACATGCCCCCTGCCCGTAACATGCCCCCTGCCCGTAACATGCCCCCTCCAGTAACATCCCCCTGCCCGTAACATGCCCCCCTCCAGTAACATGCCCCCTGCCCGTAACATGCCCCCTGCCTGTAACATGCAGGGGACATGTTACGGGCAGGGGGGCATGTTACCGGCAGGGGGCATGTTACGGGCAGGGGGCATGTTACGGGCAGGGGGGCATGTTACGGGCAGGGGGCATGTTAAGGCAGGGGCATGTTACGGGCAGGGGGCATGTTACGGGCAGGGGGCATGTTACAGGAGGGGCATGTTACGGGCAGGGGGCATGTTACGGGGCAGGGGCATGTTACGGGCAGGCGCATGTTACGGGCAGGGGTGCATGTTACGGGCAGGGCGCATGTTACGGGCAGGGGGGCATGTTACGGGCAGGGGGCATGTTACGGGCAGGGGGCATGTTACGGGCAGGGGGCATGTTACGGGCAGGGGGCATGTTACGGGCCAGGGGGCATGTTACAGGCAGGGGACATGTTACGGGCAGGGGGCATGTTACGGGCAGGGGGGCATGTTACAGGAGGGTGCATGTTACTGGAGGAGGGCATGTTACGGGCAGGGGGGCATGTTACGGGCAGGGGGCATGTTACTGGAGGGGGGCATGTTACGGGCAGGGGGGCATGTTACGGGCAGGGGGCATGTTACTGGAGGGTGCCATGTTACGGGCAGGGTGCATGTTACGGGCAGGGGGCATGTTATGGGCAGGGGGCATGTTATGGGCAGGGGACATGTTACGGGCAGGGGGCATGTTACGGGCAGGGGGCATGTTACGGGCAGGGGGCATGTTACTGGAGGGGGGCATGTTACGGGCAGGGGGCATGTTACGGGCAGGGGGCATGTTACGGGCAGGGGGCATGTTACTGGAGGGGGACATGTAACGGGCAGGGGGCATGTTACGGGCAGGGGGCATGTTACGGTCAGGGGGCATGTTACTGAGGGGGGCATGTTACTGGAGGGGGGCATGTTACGGGCAGGGGGCATGTTACGGGCAGGGGGCATGTTACGGGCAGGGGGCATGTTACGGGCAGGGGGCATGTTACGGGCAGGGGGCATGTTACAGGCAGGGGGGCATGTTACGGGCAGGGGGCATGTTACGGGCAGGGGGCATGTTACAGGCAGGAGGCATGTTACGGGCAAAGGGGCATGTTACGGGCAGGGGGCATGTTACGGGCAGGGGGCATGTTACGGGCAGGGGGCATGTTACGGGCAGGGGGCATGTTATTGGAGGGGGGCATGTTACGGGCAGAGGGCATGTTACGGGCAGGGGGCATGTTACAGGCAGGGGGCATGTTACGGGCAGGGGGCATGTTACAGGCAGGGGCATGTTACGGGCAGGGGGCATGTTACGGGCAGGGGGCATGTTACGGGCAGGGGGCATGTTACGGGCAGGGGGCATGTTACGGGCAGCGGGCATGTTAGGGCAGGGGGCATGTTACGGGCAGGGGGCATGTTACTGGAGGGGGCATGTTACGGGCAGGGGGCATGTTACGGGCAGAGGGCATGTTACGGGCAGGGGGGCATGTTACGGGCAGGGGGCATGTTACGGGCAGGGGGCATGTTACGGGCAGGGGGGCATGTTACGGGCAGGGGGCATGTTACGGGCAGGGGGCATGTTACGGGCAGCGGGCATGTTAGGGCAGGGGGCATGTTGCGGGCAGGGGGCATGTTACGGGCAGGGGGCATGTTACTGGAGGGGGGCATGTTACGGGCAGGGGGCATGTTACTGGCAGGGGGCATGTTACGGGCAGGGGGCATCTTATGGGCAGGGGGCATGTTACTGGAGGGGGCATGTTACGGGCAGGGGGCATGTTACGGGCAGGGGGCATGTTACTGGAGGGGGGCATGTTACGGGCAGGGGGGCATGTTACGGGCAGGGGGCATGTTACGGGCAGGGGGCATGTTACGGGCAGGGGGCATGTTACTGGAGGGGGGCATGTTACGGGCAGGGGGCATGTTACTGGAGGGGGGCATGTTACGGGCAGGGGGCATGTTACGGGCAGAGGGCATGTTACTGGAGGGGGGCATGTTACGGGCAGGGGGGCATGTTACTGGCAGGGGACATGTTACGGGCAGGGGGCATGTTACTGGAGGGGGGCATGTTACGGGCAGGGGGCATGTTACAGGCAGGGGGCATGTTACTTGAGGGGGGCATGTTACGGGCAGGGGGCATGTTACAGGCGGGGGGCATGTTACGGGCAGGGGGCATGTTACGGGCAGGGGGCATGTTACGGGCAGGGGGGCATGTTACGGGCAGGGGGGCATGTTACGGGCAGGGGGCATGTTACGGGCAGGGGGGCATGTTACGGGCAGGGGGCATGTTACGGGCAGGGGGGGCATGTTACGGGCAGGGGGCATGTTACGGGCAGGGGGCATGTTACGGGCAGGGGGCATGTTACAGGCAGGGGGGCATGTTACGGGCAGGGGGGCATGTTACGGGCAGGGGGCATGTTACGGGCAGGGGGCATGTTACGGGCAGGGGGGCATGTTACGGGCAGGGGGCATGTTACGGGCAGGGGGCATGTTACGGGCAGGGGGCATGTTACGGCCAGGGGGCATGTTACGGGCAGGGGGCATGTTACTGGAGGGGGGCATGTTACGGGCAGGGGGCATGTTACGCGCAGGGGGCATGTTACGGGCAGGGGGCATGTTACGGGCAGGGGGGCATGTTACGTGCAGGGGGCATGTTACTGGAGGGGGGCATGTTACGGGCAGGGGGCATGTTACGGGCAGGGGGGCATGTTACGGGCAGGGGGCATGTTACGGGCAGGGGGCATGTTACTGGAGGGGGGCATGTTACGGGCAGGGGGCATGTTACGGGCAGGGGGCATGTTACGGGCAGGGGGCATGTTACGGGCAGAGGGCATGTTACGGGCAGGAGGCATGTTACGGGCAGGGGGCATGTTACGGGCAGGGGGCATGTTACGGGCAGGGGGCATGTTACTGGGGGGGCATGTTACGGGCAGGGGGCATGTTACGGGCAGAGGGCATGTTATGGGCAGGGGGCATGTTACGGGCAGGGGGCATGTTATGGGCAGGGGGCATGTTACGGGCAGGGGGCATGTTATGGGCAGGGGGCATGTTACTGGAGGGGGGCATGTTACGGGCAGGGGCCATGTTACTGGAGGGGGGCATGTTACGTGCAGGGGGCATGTTACTGGAGGGGGCATGTTACGGGCAGGGGGCATGTTACAGGCAGGGGGCATGTTACTTGAGGGGGGCATGTTACGGGCAGGGGGCATGTTACAGGGGGGGCATGTTACTGGAGGGGGGCATGTTACGGGCAGGGGGCATGTTACGGGCAGGGGGCATGTTACAGGCAGGGGGCATGTTACGGGCAGGGGGCATGTTACGGGCAGGGGGGCATGTTACAGGCAGGGGCATGTTACGGGCAGGGGGGCATGTTACGGGCAGGGGGCATGTTACGGGCAGGGGACATGTTACGGGCAGGGGGGCATGTTACCGGCAGGGGGCATGTTACGGGCAGGGGGCATGTTACGGGCAGGGGGGCATGTTACGGGCAGGGGGCATGTTAAGGGCAGGGGCATGTTACGGGCAGGGGGCATGTTACGGGCAGGGGGCATGTTACAGGAGGGGCATGTTACGGGCAGGGTGCATGTTACGGGCAGGGGCATGTTACGGGCAGGGGGCATGTTACGGGCAGGGGTGCATGTTACGGGCAGGGCGCATGTTACGGGCAGGGGGGCATGTTACGGGCAGGGGGCATGTTACGGGCAGGGGGCATGTTACGGGCAGGGGGCATGTTACGGGCAGGGGGCATGTTACAGGCAGGGGACATGTTACGGGCAGGGGGGCATGTTACGGGCAGGGGGGCATGTTACAGGGAGGGTGCATGTTACTGGAGGAGGGCATGTTACGGGCAGGGGGGCATGTTACGGGCAGGGGGCATGTTACTGGAGGGGGGCATGTTACGGGCAGGGGGCATGTTACGGGCAGGGGGCATGTTACGGGCAGGGGCATGTTACGGGCAGGGGGCATGTTACGGACAGGGGGCATGTTACGGGCAGGGGGCATGTTACAGGCAGGGGGCATGTTACGGGCAGGGGGGCATGTTACGGGCAGGGGGCATGTTACAGGCAGGGGGCATGTTACGGGCAAAGGGGCATGTTTCGGGCAGGGGGCATGTTACGGGCAGGGGGCATGTTACGGGCAGGGGGCATGTTACGGGCAGGGGGCATGTTATTGGAGGGGGGCATGTTATGGGCAGAGGGCATGTTACGGGCAGGGGGCATGTTACAGGCAGGGGGCATGTTACGGGCAGGGGGCATGTTACAGGCAGGGGGCATGTTACGGGCAGGGGGCATGTTACGGGCAGGGGGCATGTTACGGGCAGGGGGCATGTTACGGGCAGCGGGCATGTTAGGGCAGGGGGCATGTTACGGGCAGAGGGCATGTTACTGGAGGGGGGCATGTTACGGGCAGGGGGCATGTTACGGGCAGAGGGCATGTTACGGGCAGGGGGGCATGTTACGGGCAGGGGGCATGTTACGGGCAGGGGGCATGTTACGGGCAGGGGGGCATGTTACGGGCAGGGGGCATGTTACGGGCAGGGGGCATGTTACGGGCAGCGGGCATGTTAGGGCAGGGGGCATGTTACGGGCAGGGGGCATGTTACGGGCAGGGGGCATGTTACTGGAGGGGGGCATGTTACGGGCAGGGGGGCATGTTACTGGCAGGGGGCATGTTACGGGCAGGGGGCATCTTATGGGCAGGGGGCATGTTACTGGAGGGGGGCATGTTACGGGCAGGGGGCATGTTACGGGCAGGGGGCATGTTACTGGAGGGGGGCATGTTACGGGCAGGGGGGGCATGTTCCGGGCAGGGGGCATGTTACGGGCAGGGGGCATGTTACGGGCAGGGGGCATGTTACTGGAGGGGGGCATGTTACGGGCAGGGGGCATGTTACTGGAGGGGGGCATGTTACGGGCAGGGGGCATGTTACGGGCAGGGGGCATGTTACTGGAGGGGGGCATGTTACGGGCAGGGGGGCATGTTACTGGCAGGGGACATGTTACGGGCAGGGGGCATGTTACTGGAGGGGGGCATGTTACGGGCAGGGGGCATGTTACTGGAGGGGGGCATGTTACGTGCAGGGGGCATGTTACTGGAGGGGGGCATGTTACAGGCAGGGGCATGTTACAGGCAGGGGGCATGTTACTTGAGGGGGGCATGTTACGGGCAGGGGGCATGTTACAGGCGGGGGGCATGTTACTGGAGGGGGGCATGTTACGGGCAGGGGGCATGTTACGGGCAGGGGCATGTTACGGGCAGGGGGGCATGTTACGGGCAGGGGGCATGTTACGGGCAGGGGGCATGTTACGGGCAGGGGGCATGTTACGGGCAGGGGGCATGTTAAGGGCAGGGGGCATGTTACGGGCAGGGGGCATGTTACGGGCAGGGGGCATGTTACCGGCAGGGGACATGTTACGGGCAGGGGGGCATGTTACGGGCAGGGGGCATGTTACGGGCAGGGGGCATGTTACGGCAGGGGGCATGTTACAGGCAGGGGGCATGTTACGGGCAGGGGGCATGTTACGGGCAGGGGGCATGTTACGGGCAGGGGCATGTTACTGGAGGGGGGCATGTTACGGGCAGGGGGGCATGTTACTGGCAGGGGGCATGTTACGGGCAGGGGGGCATGTTACGGGCAGGGGGCATGTTACGGGCAGGGGGCATGTTATTGGAGGGGGGCATGTTACGGGCAGAGGGCATGTTACGGGCAGGGGGCATGTTACAGGCAGGGGGCATGTTACGGGCAGGGGCATGTTACAGGCAGGGGCATGTTACGGGCAGGGGGCATGTTACGGGCAGGGGGCATGTTACGGGCAGGGGGCATGTTACGGGCAGGGGGCATGTTACGGGCAGCGGGCATGTTAGGGCAGGGGGCATGTTACGGGCAGGGGCATGTTACTGGAGGGGGGCATGTTACGGGCAGGGGGCATGTTACGGGCAGAGGGCATGTTACGGGCAGGGGGGCATGTTACGGGCAGGGGGCATGTTACGGGCAGGGGGCATGTTACGGGCAGGGGGGCATGTTACGGGCAGGGGGCATGTTACGGGCATGGGGCATGTTACGGGCAGCGGGCATGTTAGGGCAGGGGGCATGTTACGGGCAGGGGGCATGTTACGGGCAGGGGGCATGTTACTGGAGGGGGGCATGTTACGGGCAGGGGGGCATGTTACTGGCAGGGGGCATGTTACGGGCAGGGTGCATCTTATGGGCAGGGCGCATGTTACTGGAGGGGGGCATGTTACGGGCAGGGGGCATGTTACGGGCAGGGGGCATGTTACTGGAGGGGGGCATGTTACGGGCAGGGGGGGCATGTTACGGGCAGGGGGCATGTTACGGGCAGGGGGCATGTTACGGGCAGGGGGCATGTTACTGGAGGGGGGCATGTTACGGGCAGGGGGCATGTTACTGGAGGGGGGCATGTTACGGGCAGGAGGCATGTTACGGGCAGGGGGCATGTTACTGGAGGGGGGCGATGTTACGGGCAGGGGGCATGTTACGGGCAGGGGGCATGTTACTGGAGGGGGGCATGTTACGGGCAGGGGGCATGTTACTGGCAGGGGACATGTTACGGGCAGGGGGCATGTTACTGGAGGGGGGCATGTTACGGGCAGGGGGCATGTTACTGGAGGGGGGCATGTTACGTGCAGGGGGCATGTTACTGGAGGGGGGCATATTACGGGCAGGGGGCATGTTACGGGCAGGGGGCATGTTACAGACAGGGGGCATGTTACGGGCAGGGGGGCATGTTACGGGCAGGGGGCATGTTACGGGCAGGGGGCATGTTACGGGCAGGGGGGCATGTTACGGGCAGGGGGCATGTTACGGGCAGGGGGCATGTTACGGGCAGGGGGGCATGTTACGGGCAGGGGGCATGTTACGGGCAGGGGGGCATGTTACGGGCAGGGGGCATGTTACGGGCAGGGGACATGTTACGGGCAGGGGGGCATGTTACAGGCAGGGGCAAGTTACGGGCAGGGGGGCATGTTACGGGCAGGGGGCATGTTACGGGCAGGGGGCATGTTACGGGCATGGGGGCATGTTACGGGCAGGGGGCATGTTACGGGGAGGGGGCATATTACGGGCAGGGGGCATGTTACGGGCAGGGGGCATGTTACGGGCAGGGGGCATGTTACTGGAGGGGGGCATGTTACGGGCAGGGGGCATGTTACGCGCAGGGGGCATGATACACGCAGGGGGGCATGTTACGGGCAGGGGGGCATGTTACGGGCAGGGGGCATGTTACTGGAGGGGGCATGTTACGGGCAGGGGGCATGTTACGGGCAGGGGGCATGTTACGGGCAGGGGGCATGTTACGGGCAGGGGGCATGTTACGGGCAGGGGGCATGTTACGGGCAGGGGGCATGTTACGGGCAGGGGGCATGTTACGGGCAGGGGGCATGTTACCGGGCAGGGGGCATGTTACGGGCAGGGGGCATGTTACGGGCAGGGGGCATGTTGCTGGAGGGGGGCATGTTACGGGCAGGGGGGCATGTTACTGGCAGGGGGCATGTTACGGGCAGGGGGCATGTTACGGGCAGGGGGCATGTTACTGGAGGGGGCATGTTACGGGCAGGGGGCATGTTACTGGAGGGGGCATGTTACGGGCAGGGGGCATGTTACGGGCAGGGGGCATGTTACTGGAGGGGGGCATGTTACGGGGCAGGGGGGCATGTTACTGGCAGGGGACATGTTACGGGCAGGGGGCATGTTACTGGAGGGGCATGTTACGGGCAGGGGGCATGTTACTGGAGGGGGGCATGTTACGTGCAGGGGGCATGTTACTGGAGGGGGGGCATGTTACGGGCAGGGGGCATGTTACAGGCAGGGGGCATGTTACTTGAGGGGGGCATGTTACGGGCAGGGGGCATGTTACAGG